>QRFB01009306.1:2875-31374 GCA_008931105.1 Oenanthe javanica | reverse complement strand
ACCCTAAAACCAATAGTATAAAATAGGGTAAAATTTGAACAAAAATGCTTTAAATTAGTCCCCGAGAAGATACAAATCATCAAGAAAAGAATCAAATTCGAAATAGAGACGTGAAAATAAGGGAAATCCCAAAGAATTAAGCAAAAGATACANCAAAAATGCTTTAAATTAGTCCCCAAGAAGATACAAATCATCAAGAAAAGAATCAAATTCGAAATAGAGACGTGAAAATAAGGGAAATCCCAAAGAATTAAGCAAAAGATACTACCTTTATGGTTTTGATTTGAAATATATAAATATTATTATTAATGTTTGTATGTATATTTTTTCTTGAAAAATCTTGATAAAGTGGAGCTTGATTATTTTGTGTAGAATGTGAGTAGGGTCAACAAAAGATCTGAACTTTTTACTCTCGAAATTGATCACGGCAATAATAGAAACCAATCAATTGATTTTAGAGTAAAAGATGATAGTACTAAATAACAATAAGAGTAATTCTAAGATATTTGTAAAATATTTTTTAAATATTATATTTATGTTTTGATTGATTCTCGTTTAAATAATAATAATGGGCATTTACATAAATCTCAGAATCTCATTTTCTTTTTTTAAGAAAATCGCAGTATCTCATTAATTAAAATATTTTATAATAATGCGTAATCAGTGTATGTTATTTAGGATCTTAATTTATAAAATAATTTTATGTTTTGATTAGTCTTAATTTAATTTATAATAATTCATCCGTATTTAATAAGTCTCACCAATTAAAATAGTGTCCATTTGGATGAAATGAAATGAGCGGGGAATAAAATAAAATTTATACTCTTAATTTGAGTGAAATTAGGGAAAATATTTATAATTTTCATTCTTTTATTCATTCCATTCCAAATTATTTGAACTTAAAATCTAACCCATATATTTTGAAACAAATGATCCATTACATTTTTTCACCATTTTCCATAAAATACTGATCATAATAAATTTAAACTTCCTCATATTTATTTATAATTTCACCCATACATTCGTATTTTTTCATAAAATTTGTTTATAATTTTTTTATTCTATTCCTGCCACCACCAAGTGAACACAACTTTAATAAAATATATTATCATGACATTTGAAATCTTATTTTTAAGAAATAATTTTGAACGCCTAACATTATTCAAATAATAATGATAATAAAGCGAATATGAAACGCCAGAAAATTTAATTTAAATCTTAAAATAAGTGGATTGTGTGTGTATTAACGGTCTGTTTGGCCCAAGTATTTTTCACTAATTTAAGTTTGAACGTTGTGTACTTCTATTTGCGTAAAAATTGTACATAAAATTAATATTTAGCAAAAGATAATTTACTCACTTAGTTAATATTTAATCAAGAACATATAAATTTCTATAATTTTGCAAAAAAGTTTAAACCATATTCAAAATGATAACTCAAAAATAAATCACTAGTATTAAAAAAACAAAAATTATTACTATAAAATGATGGTTGATGAAGGAGAATATTAGAGTAAATGATAGGTATAAATATATTTGGGTAATTATTAAAAATATAATTTTTTTTCAATTTTTCTTGCGATTTTATTATTTTTTAAAATATGATTTGTAATTAAAAATAATCAAATGTAACTTTTTTGTACCCGATTTATAACCAAATATAACTAAATTCAATTATTTTTAAAAAATTGAAATTGTTTGTGATTATATTTGACGTTTATTTTAATTACGGTGGTTGTAAAATCATATTTTTGTAAAAAAATTATATTTGTATTGCAAAATATAAAAATATAATGTATTTCTTAAAAATCCCCGATATATTTTAGTGATGTAAAGGGGCGTGGTCCACGTGGATGCTCTTAAATATATTATACCTAAAATTCAAGATTATTTCTTTTCTTTTTAGTACAGTGATCAGTGAAATAAAAAATGGTCATCTGATGTGATTATTTACATAATTCGGGATTGGTAAGAATCTAGATCGAAAAGCAAAGTCATATGTCAGTTTGTCACTAGAAAAGATGTGCAAGTTGTCATTAACGAATAAAATGAGCGAAGTGTCGCTGCTTGTCAAGTTGTCATGGCTTCATTGGATGGACTTGATGTAGGCCTATGTGTGTGTTCTTGGGAATTTGCCATTTATTTTTTCAAAGTGAGATTTCGAAGTTTTGTTTGGTTTTTAGAATATAAGAGCAAGTATAATATAATGTTTATATATTACATGTAACTAACATAAAAACCCGTTCCCCCTAACTTAAATTATTTTATATTAGATTTTATATTTTAATTAATTTTTAAATTTGAATTTTATTGTCTTATTAAAAATTTAAAAAAAAACTTTTTAATTAAATTGTTTATTTTAATTATTCAAAACTGTATCGGATTAAGTGTTCAACTTTATACATAAATAATTTTTAATATTTAAAAAATATATTTTTTAAATATATTTATAACGTAATTATATATTATGAAAGATATTAGATGATTTCATTTTTTTTAACTCAACTCCATTTTCTATATTTTAATTTAGTAAATTAATATATACTACGTGAGGTTTTATTTCAAAATTTTCATTTTTAATGTAAATTCAAATAATTTTCAGAATAATATAAATTTTTATTTTAAATATGGATGTCTTATTCATGTAGAAGTGTTTGGGGCATATTTACCTTTTATCTGGCATTTCTTTAATCGTCTAGTCTTTACAACAAATTTTTCTCATTCTACAGCCGAAGCACAACTAAGGGATTTAGCTAATACAGCCTGTGATATTTCTTTGTTTTATTTAATTTTATATAAATTACAAGTTCCACAATCACGATTCATTGTCACAATCAGGGTGCACTAGACATTGATGTAGATCTCGTACTATCCAGTTAACTGATGTCTTCATCGGAGGCACGGTTCCATTCTACAACTTTAATACATTTCGGAATTATCCTCTGAAACTATCCTTGTATCTATTATTTCTAAAATTTGACTCATTTAAAACTTAGTTAGATTGTCATTTTTTAAGACAATAATTAGAGATATTCGTAGAAAAATTTATTCAACTAATATTTTTTAACATGTTTAATTTTTTCAAAATAAACATGTAAATAGGCTCCAAGAAAGTAATTCTTATCGTTGTCGAGTTCTAGTTTTTATAATTTTGTTTTCTTTTTCTTAACAATTTGACAGTATTGTAAATTGATTTCATAAACAAAATCTTCCTCTATTCGATAAACTTTTATTAACATTAGTTGAGTTTTTATTCTTTTAATATTTATACCGTTAAACATGAATTGTTATACAAATATGCATATGATTATATTTTATATATTTTTTATGTTTTTAACACTGTTCATTAATGTTTCTAAATAATATATGGGTCTACTTACTAACTCACACGTCTTTTTACCACTATACAACACTATCATACATGTTTTATACCATATTCATAATATGTGTGTGCGTTAAATGTATCATTTAAATAGAAATTATTACATATTTTGATAAATAGTACTTCATTCGTCCCCGTTTACCTGACCCTTATTAAAAAAAACATATATTAAAAATATATTTATTATATGATTTGTTTCTTTGTTCACCCCTAATCAATGCCTCGAATAATGAAATAAATTTAAAAATGAGTTGTATAGTCAAATATGGGAAATAAGAGTAATGGTAATTTTGAAAAATACTCAATTTGTTTAGAAATAATTGACGTTTGATTTTTTGGCACATATTTTAAAGAGACTTGACTACATAGTTAAAATTATTAATTTTAATTTTTGTTAATCGCCCTTAAGTACACTAAATTTGGAGAAGGGGGGTTGAATACAAACTTAAGAATTAAGTGAAAATTCTTGCGGATTTAAGTTTGTTCAAAGAGAGTGTTTATTTAAGACTGATGTAACTAAGAACTAGATAATTAAAGTATTGNGTTTAATTAAGATTGATGTAACTAAGAACTGGATAACTAAAGTGTTGAAAACAGAAACAACAAGATTAAAAATTACTAGTGGATTGTTTTTCCACTAGTGTGTTTTTGCTTTCAATAGATCTTAGTAAGAATACCAAACTACTTACAAAGTTGAATTTGAAACTCAGAAAAGCATTACAAGTTCTGCCTGTATTTCTACTTTGCTTTTCTTGAGTTCTTGAAAACTATTGCCTTCACTTTGCTACTGTGTTTTTCTAACTTCTATATAGAAAAACTACATCTCTAGTTTTCTATCGACAGATAACAATATAATATTACAATTTATATTGTTTACATGAAAATAGAAACTAGCTACTTTTCACAGCCTTCCTTTTTGAACTAACTAGTCCTTGAGATATCTTTGTCTTGATATATTCCTTAGATGCTCTGTTGCCTTGAAAGTCTTCACAATCCTGACAGGACTGTCTTCCAATGATTCAGTTTCTGCACTGTTCCCGTAATTCTTGGCTTTAGCTAAATAGGGAAACTTTAATCAACTGATAAATGCTGTTAAGCTTATCAGTTGATCCTCCTTTGCTTATCCATCGATGGATAGGATATCTGTTGATCAGTTGATGTGTCGATGGATAATTGAGTTATCCATCGACTCCTTATCCATTGATGGTTCTTTATCAATTGATGATTGGTATCCGTTGATAGCTTTCATCCGTTGAGTAGTGTCTTCATCCATCGACTTCAATATCAGTTGATCACTTCACTTGTGAGAATTCTGACTTGGGATATTAACAGTTGATCAGCCATTCTTCACATCTGTTGAGAAGCTAAAGATTGAAGTCAATAATATCAGTCGACTACTTCATAGCATCCATCGAGGCAATACAATCAATTGATAATGAAACTTGAATCAAATGTTACAATCCAGTTTATCAGTTGATAAACAAGCTTCAACTGATAACGGTTTTCTAGTCAATGGATATTTATAAGTCATATCCATCGACTAGTTACAAAGTAATTTTAAGTCCCTATTGTAATTCTAAGAAATTTGTTATCATCAAAACTTATAATTCCTAACAATTTTTTTTGAGTAAAAGTTTTAGTTTAATATTTGTATTCACAAAAAAGAAAATTTTAAAAACAATAATTTTAACTATGCAGTCAAAGCTCCTAAAGATGTTTGTCAAAAAGTCAAACGTCAATTATTTACAAACATAGGGAGTATGTAATAACTTCTGTTTAAAAGATATGCTTAACACATACATATATTATGAGTATGGTATAAAACATGCGTGATAGTGATGTATGGTGATAAAAAGATGTGTGAGTTAGTATGTTAACCCATGTTCAATTCCTTTTTACAAGAAGAGATTTTCAGTAAAATTTTAGTCAATTTGACCATTCTACAACATTTTTTTTCAATAAATAATAGTGCCATTATATATAAAAGAAGAGATTTTCGGTAAAATTTTAGTCAATTTGACTATAGAAAAGTCAAACAAAACAGTTAATTTGGGAAATTAACTGTTTTATTTGATTTTTTTATGATCAATTTGACAAATAATTAAAAATTATTTTTTATAATTTCGAAAAACTGATAAATATATTTTAAAATAAATTAAATATACTTTTCGATGATATGATTTTTATAATTTTTTAATGTATTATATGTAATTTTAGTCAAATTTTCAATCAAATTTGGGAGGGTAGTTAAGTTGTACATTTATGAGCCGGATAGAGACCAACTTTTTATAAAAACAATTTAATTATTAATTTATATATTAATATTATTATTATATCAATCGATTCAATTATTTTAAAGTTTGAACATCACTGCTGACGTCACAACGAGTATAATTCATGACATAACTGGTACTCCGTAGTTGGTTGCTATAAGCCTTAGTCTGTACAGTACTGTATAAGATTAGAAATTAATGAATTTAATTCACCTGACAAGTTGTTATACGATAAGAAAATATAAAATTTGATTTTATACAGAATACATATTAAATTATTAGGCAGACAAGGATATTGTATACAAGTCAAATGTTCAAATACATGTTTAGTTGTACCCGATTGTTTGAAATATAGTACTGGATTACTCGTATGCAGGGGCGGACGCTAGGGTGGGTCTTAGCCGGGCAGTATTTTTAATTTTCAAAATTTTACTGTTATTATTTGTTAATAATTTAATTTCAGCCCGGGTAAGAATAATTCGACAACTTGCTATCCGCTGTTTTTCATGCTCGAGCAAGTTAAAAAAAAGAGCCGTATTGATAAGTACATACTACCTTTTTGTCATATAAATTATTGATTTTATATATAAATATAAATATAAATATAAAAAATCAATTCAATTCATTTTATTTTTAAAAAGAAATATTACATTTAAAAGATTAATAAACAATCATCAATCTATTTTGAACTGTCTAATTAAATTTATAAATGAATATTCATCTTTAATTTAATTTTATAACTTTCAAAATTGACTTTTTTGTATAAATTATATGTTTTTAAATAAATGAATAAACACTAGTTATATGTTATTGAAAATATAATAGTGACAGGGATTAAATGGTTATATACGTGTTAAGCAACAAATTTAGATAAATTTTTTGACTTAATAATAATTTCTTGAATTAAATTATTTATAGTGGTGCGTATAATAATTATAATTATGATTGAATATGTTATTTATTATATAATACTGCATAACTAATTATATTCATTTTGAGCAATTAAGTTAATATTAATTAGTTATAAAATTTTATCTTACATTTATACATATGTCAAATTGTTTTTAATTAATATTAATATTTAATTATATATATATATATTGCGGTATTACTTATGGAAAATATGTATTTATGAAATTTTAATTATGGTTTCATGTTTTATTTTTTTAGATAAACTATAATTTTTTTAATCATATAAAATATAATTTTGTATTATTTTATATTTTCAAAATTTTAAATTATAATTTGTAAAAGAATAAATAAATCTTAAATAAATTTTTCTCAAAATTTAAACTTTAAAAAATATCACATGTATTCTTAAAATACATTGAGCATTATATTTTTAATTTAGCCCCATTTGTATAACATTAATTACATACTTTAACACTTCAAGATATAAATATAACTACATTTTAATATTAACTAATTAAAATTCTATACACACAAAAAAATAAATATGTAATCAATATACTATCATGCTTGGTACTAATATTCATCAGTACAGTGGGGTAAATTTTATATAGCCCAGATCAAAAAATCATCCTGGGTCTGCCCCTGCTCGTATGTATTTTCGTTGACTGTAAGTTTAAGATATTTGGATTCACGTGAAATGTCTAGGCTAGAAGTTAAAATATTTCTTGTTAGGGGGATTGGGTTTAGTAAGAGGAAGAAATTTGGTTTTTTTTGGAGGTTTTAGAAAAATATAATCAAATAAAGTTATTATTTCATTATATTTTCTAACAGTCAAACCCACTAATTTGAAAAATAAACTCCATTGTATATCTTTCTCGTTTTTGTCACAGTTTTTATCACAATTTTTTTTAAGCTTCAGCCTTTTTTTTTCTTTCATAGCGCAATAATTTATCTTTTACTCCATTTTTTCCCGATTATTTCATTCCATTTAGACACAACAAACATTCAACAGGATTTCTTTATTTTACGCCCTCCTTTGAGCGTGTAGATTATAGATTGAAGAAGCCGTATAAGATGGATCTAGTTGGTTCTCCTAGGTATGATTGTTTATAAATACGAGGGCATCACATCTACATGTCAACACTCTGACCCATTTAATTTACCCTCTTAATAACTTATAAATGAAAAAAAATGTATAAATAATTAAAGACAGACATCACAAGTTGTTGAGTAACTAACTCATTTAAAATAAATAGAGACCCAAATGGATCTTATATTATTTTTTAACATTCCCATTTTTGGGTTGAAGAGTGGATCATATGATATTTTTTAACATTCCCCTAACTCGAAATCCCATTTTTTGGTTGAAAAGTAGATCACGAGCACTCATTTTAGGGCATAATTTTGTGACAAAATTGTGACCCCTCCAATCTGAGTTCTGATACCATATTGAATGTTGAGTAATCAACTCATCTAAAATATTAACGTATTAGAGAAAGGGCAAAATGAATCTTATAATGTTCTTTAACACAAGCGTAACGTTGAATAATCGGCAGTATTGTACACTTTCTTCGAATAATTAAGTCGATCTGCATATATATATAGCTAGGTATCTCCTTGCAGAATTATTAGAAAACTATGGATACAGATTCTTTAATTACTGCTGCCACTGCCGGAGATACTGATGCCATTGCGGATTTGGAAATGGTAGCTGATAAAACGAGCCAAGATGGCGATAGAACTATCCTTCACATTGCATGCACCAAATCAGATACAGAACGGGTGAAATTTGTTCTGACCAAGTTCGCCAACAAAAACCTGTTGGTCAAGGTGGATAAAAATAAACAAACTGCACTTCACCTTGCAGCAGCTCGTGGATACGCTGAAGTGGTCGAGATCCTCATCGATGCAGCAAGACATATTTTTGATTTTCCTTATTCGGTTAGTAATGATCCTCATAATTCACTTAGTTGTGTTGAAGAGTTTTTAAGGCAAGTAAATTACATGGGGAACACTGCCTTACACCAAGCGGTGACTAGTGGAGATGTGGCTACTGTTGAGCAGCTAGTGAAGGCAGATCCAAATGATAGACATATTCAAAATCTCGGAAGTTATACTCCAGTATACCAAGCGGCTAAGTCAGGGTACAACGATATAGTCAAGATGATCTGTAAAACATGCACAGCCCCATCCTTAGATGGCCCTGAAGGTACAAGTGCTCTGCATGCTGCTATTAGCCGACTCGATAAAGGTATGCACTATATATTTATGTACCAGTAAGTGACGCTCATTTTTCCTCTATTTTTACCTTTGTATTAACACTTGCATTCTAATTATCCTGCAGCAGAAAAAGACGACAAAGATATAGTTAAGGTACTCATGGATTCGGCCAAACGTTCACTCTTTCAAGGGGATGCACCACAAAACAATTTTGAAGCTTTATTTAATAAAATTGACCACGAAAATCGAACTCTCTTAAGCCTGGCAGTGCTGAAAAATTACCCGGACGTGGTTACATTGATATTAAAAGAAGATCCGGCATATGAATGCGTAACTGGAAGTAAAAAGAGTGATCTCAAGTCTCTAATCTCCATGGCATCCAGAGAAGGGTACAAGGAAATAGTCAAAATACTCTGTGAAAAATATGTAGGTGAAAAAACTGGTGCAGGTCATTTCCTATTAATCGAAGCTATTAAAGGGGGCGATAAAGGTATGGAATACGTATTTTCTCAATTCTTATAAACATATTTGTAGCTTCCATTTTTCTAATGTTCCATTTCATAATCCTTGTCTCCACTTTCATTTTTCACACTCTTTAGTTTACAAATAAAGATGAAGAAAAAGAACAGTCAAGAAAACTTAATTCCTCTAACATAACAAATTACAGTTTGAGTGAATGGACTAAAACCAGGTCCTTCAAATGTTTTGCTGCTTGGCCTATGGCCTTGAGCATCAGGATAGAGGCCTTAAATCTGATGATAACTTCTGATTCTTCGTATTTTCCTTTCTCATTCCCCATCAGATTTGGTGTGAAATGTTTAATCCTGTTAGGTTTGTAAGCTACTTGCTGATATATAATATTTATGTAATTTATAAAAATAATTTTATAATATAGGATTTAAAGTGCCTAATTTACTTGACAGTTGACACCATAATTTTTTTCCTTTTTCAGAATTTGTTTTGGCTCTCTTGGTGTATGACGCACGTCTTGTAACATATGAAACTTATACAAAGTGGACAATACTTCACTATGCGGCATTTTACAAATTTGATTCAATAATTGGTGCTATAGTAAAAACCCAAGAAGATGTTCATTACAAACCTCTGTATGGAGGAAACGTAGAAACACCCCTTATCATTGCAGCCAACAGAAGAAATACTTCTACACTAAGACTACTGATGAAATTATTACCAGATTTATGTGCAGCTGTTAATCATAAGCTTCAAAACATACTACACATCGCGGTGGTTCAAAGCCACAAAATTATGATACTGAGTATTTTAGCATGTTGTCCGAAAAGTTGTACAAACCAGATTTTAAATGCCAAGGATGTCAATGGTAATACACCTCTCCATCTTCTTATTTCTCATGGTTGCTTTGTCCGCGAGCTCATCACACACAAGGGGGTTGATGTAATGGCAAAAAACAAACAAAACTGGACTCCACCAGAGATGTTATATTTCCAAGATGAAATCACAGCGGATCAGGTACGCACAACTACTAATATTTTTAGAATTATAAACACACAAGCGGCACATCAAAAGGGTTTTTGGCTGTTAGAAATATGTTTCACAAATTGTTGCATCATATATTTGGCTCTTACATGTGTAAATTATATATTTTGTATTATAAATATATGAAAATTTATGCAATATGCAGGCATATTGTGTGAGTGTGTAACAGACTTTTACCAACACTATATCAAAGGAAGGGAATAAATTTGTATCACTGTCCAAGAAAAATGTTTTTAAACTAAGTTTTTCTTACTACGAGAAAGTAATCAGGTTTTATCACGATCCATGTATAAGATATCTCAAAATTTGATCTAATTGTTCCATGATCCTTCGTTTGTAGGTGAAAATTAAAAAACTACTTGATAACACCCAAGCTACTCAGCACCAGAAGTTTTGGCAAATAAGTTATAGAGGGACGTCAAATGATCTTGAAAGTTCAGTGCCCTTAAGTACACGGTTATTAAAAGATGCAGAATTTAAGGTTCATATAAAGGACATGATGAAAAAAGAGTATGAAGAGATGGAAAACGAGCTTAAACGATATAGGGGAAGGACCACCACGCAGATAATAGTTACCGCACTCATCACAACAGTAACTTTTACTGTAGGATTCACCATGCCAGGTGGATACCATCAAAGTGGAGAACCGGAGGAAGGGCTGGTACTTCTTTCAAAGAAAAAAGCTTTCAATATATTTATGGTATCAGATGCATTAGCTCTTGCACTATCAATAACTTCTCTGTTTATCTACTTTGTTTCATCGATGTATGATAATCCTGAACAAGTGGCGAAATTCGATGCTGCATCAACAGGGTTCAACATCGTTTCTGTTATGGCAATGATGGTGACCTTTATAGCAGGAACTTATGTGGTACTATCCCATTCACCAGGCCTCGCTTTGACTGCTTGCATCATCTGTTCCACTTTCTTTTTATCCATTATTGTTCTACTGATTAAGATGGTGTTTGATTATAAAACAAATAAAAAAAAATTCAAAGTGTGAGAGTGTTGGTCATTATTTCCAACTATTCAGTGTATTTCCAATTTTCACGATGTATTGTTCAATCTATTTTCATGACACTGTAAAGATGATATAAATTAGTAACTTCTGTCCTGAAACAGTGTGTCTTCTTCTCTTCACATGTATCATGATCCTTTGTCTGGCTTATTTAGCTCTTGTAGTTTCTGAAAACCAACAAGCTTTAATATAATATTTGGGCAAATTCTGCAGATAACTCATGAAAACTCTCAAATTACTAATTAGTGTTGGTTAAATCACTAAGATAAACATGCTTATGACCGGGATGGTTCCATACTATATAATAGTCTTGCGCCATAATGGTAAGTATATTTTGTTTGATATTTGGGCACTTAAAATGTGGTCATGGCATATTAAACATAGTGATAAGCTAGTTTACGTCTGCCTCTATTGTTTCCAAGGCAACGACCTCGTATCCTATGAGAATAATGGAATGTCTATTTAGTACCATATACTTGGTGTATAATAGAAATCATTAGTTGCGACAGACTTAACGAACACACTTGATCAGACTTGCGCATTGGCACTATTTCTGACTAATTTGTTTCATTATCAAAGTTCGAGCATAAAGTTTCAGTCCTGGTCTCATACTCTCTTTAGTCCATCCTATAATTGTATGAAAACATGATCAGCAATCAGGGAAGGCATACAACTTTGTACTCTGATAAAAACACTGTTGTTAACCTTAACAACAGTATTATTAGTAAGCTATGGCAATGCCTGAAAAACACCTGCATAGCAGCACTAGACATATATATCTTGAAGTGATCAAATTTAAATTGTTCAAAATGCCTAAAACAATTAAATTATACTAGTAATTTGTTAGAGAATTTTCTTTGTTATAATTTGTAAAAAATTCTATGACCTCCGATGATTTTGGTATTTTCTAAAATGAAAGAAATATAATTATTTATATAATTAA
Organism: Oenanthe javanica; assembly: GCA_008931105.1. Lineage (NCBI taxonomy): Eukaryota > Viridiplantae > Streptophyta > Magnoliopsida > Apiales > Apiaceae > Oenanthe > Oenanthe javanica. The sequence goes on along the minus strand of QRFB01009306.1, from coordinate 19,112 downwards.
AAATTATAAATATGCAACAGGGCAACTAAATACTAAAAATAGATAATTCATACTTACATAAACGACGCGAACGACGGCGTATTAATTAACACAAAGTAAACGGATCGAATGCATAGCGCACAGCGTGTGTGTAAACAAAGAGATTAGCAAACGAGAAATGAGTAGCAATAGTGGTTGTAGCATTCGAGCTATATGGATCCTCAATCCTCAACACACCGTTGTTTACTCCAGGTTAATTTCACACACACACACACACACACACACACACACATTTCTGTATGTATATGCTTCAGTTTTCTAATTACCTTAGTTTCTAGGGTTTGTTTGTCTGTTTATTTTGGGGCAAGNAGCACTAGACATATATATCTTGAAGTGATCAAATTTAAATTGTTCAAAATGCCTAAAACAATTAAATTATACTAGTAATTTGTTAGAGAATTTCCTTTGTTATAATTTATAAAAAATTCTATGACCACCGATGATTTTGGTATTTTCTAAAATGAAAGAAATATAATTATTTATATGATTAAAAATTATAAATATGCAACAGGGCAAGTAAATACTAAAAATAGATAATTCTTACTCACATAAACGATGCGAACGACGTCGTATTAATTAACACAGAGTAAACGGATCGAATGCATAGCGCACAGCGTGTGTGTAAACAAAGAGATTAGCAAACGAGAAATGAGTAGCAATAGTGGTTGTAGCATTCGAGCTATATGGATCCTCAATCCTCAACACACCGTTGTTTACTCCAGGTTAATTTCACACATACACACACATTTCTGTATGTATATGCTTCAGTTTTCTAATTACCTTAGTTTCTAGGGTTTGTTTGTTTGTTTGTTTATTTTGGGGCAAAACTTAATTTGATATATTNTGTTTATTTTGGGGCAAGACTTAATTTGATATATTGAATTATAGATACGATATACATTTGTGTATATATTATTAATGGTGTTGTCTTGGATCTCAGTTATAGTTAGGTACTAGACTTCTACTGTTAACTGCATTTATTTATCAACATTTGATTGTTGTGATGATTTATAACTTGTGCAGGAGGTTTCCTGTTGTCGAAAGACGGTGGTGTGCGGCTTGTAAAATGCAAGAACAGAGTCTTACAGGCGATGATTGTGTCGTTCCGGTTCTTCCTTCTCATTCTGAATTAGCTACTGCTTTTGCCGATCGCAAGAGCAGGTCAATATCTCTTTTTGTATATGTATATATCTAGTGTATATAGATTATATATTCATATCTTTGGTATTGGAGAATTTTTATTAATTTACCGAGATTAAAAATAAAATGTGAAAATTATTACTCTATTGAGGTTATTAGTTTAACGAGGTTCTAACGGATGTGCGTGTGGCGGCTATGTGTGAGCTGTGTGAGCGTATGTGTATTTATAAATTCTAATGGAGTGTCCAAGTTTATGGTGATTAGTTTGTGCATTTAGCCATTGTATTTTGGTTATATGCTTGGTGGTTTTTATTCTTTGTTATGGATTTGGAATATGATTGGCTTTGAGCGAGAATGGAGAACACAATAGGTCACAATCGTAAGCAAAATAAAACTTTTAGGACATTTTCAGTCATTATTACTACTATTTTTCGACAAGATTTGGAACATGTCTGAGTAGAATCCTGTTGGCTTGATTGCTTGAATGGCCTCATTCTTTTTTTTTTGGTAAATAGAAATTTTATTAACCAAAACAATTATGAACAACAACTCAAAACAAAAGCCCAAAAGACTACAATCAAACTCTGCACCTAGTAACTAGAAACATGGGCTAGTTTTTTCACTCCTAAACATCTAGAATATATGATAGTTAGAATATTTCTAACTAACACACTTTCACTTTGAGCAGTGTTCCTGAATCTTCTTGCATTCCTTTCTCTCCAAAGTAAATATAGAGTAACTGTAATTGCCATCCTATAGATCATATGAGCTGTGCTATTAGATTTGGCTTTATGCAGCATATTCACTTCTTCTCTCCATCCTTGTATAGGTTTTGAAATGCCTTGCCATTTTAAAATATCCTTCCATACTCTATTTGCAACTCTGCACCGGAAGAATAAATGATCTATACTTTCCTCCTCATCATTACACAGGCTGCATCTATCATCACATTCAATTCCTATCTTCTTAAGATTATCAGCAGTAGACAGCCTTCCCAACATTACTAACCACATTACAAAGACGCATTTGGGAGGTGCAGGGTTGCTACATAGCATTTTACTCCACTGAACTTTTATAGTTGGTCTCATATTCCTATGAGCCCTGCTTATAGTAAATTCACCTCTCTGCATATCCATCTCATTTACATGATCTCTGCTGCTCAAAATCTTCCTTATAATCCAAGATGTCTGATAGGGAATATCCATATTGGTAATATCTTTATTCTTTATATAATACATATGTACCCACTTAATCCATAACACATCTTTTTTAGCTGCTAGATTCCAGTATTGTTTCATTATAGCTGCCTTGTTCCAAATACATATATCCATCACATTTAAACCCCCCACAGACTTAGGTAAACATATTTCGTCCCAAGCAACCAATGCTTTTTTAGTCAAACCTGTTTTACCAGTCCATAAGAAGGATCTACAAGCTGCTTGGATCATTTTAATGACCTTCTTTGGAATGATAAATATTTGACTCCAATAAGTTTGAACTCCAAAAATTACCGACTTGATCAATTGTAATCTCCCTGCATAAGATTAAAGCTTGGCTGACCAACCATTAATTCTATCTAGAATTTTCCTCACCAAAGGTTGCCACTGCATCACATTCAGCTTCTTATAGGATAATGGCACCCCTAAATACCTAAAAGGAAATTCCCCTTTCTAATGGCCTCATTCTTAAACATAAAAATAGTGGTCTATGATCATTAATTATTTTCGGCTGCACACAAGCTCCGCCGAATCGCCGATATTAGAAGATAACATTTGTATGTTAGAAAAGGGGAGAAACGATAGGAAAGTAGACCTGTTAGTGTAACCATAAAATTTAGTGCTGAATTAAATTTTTCCGTTATTATTTCTTTAGAACCTTGAAAATTAACTCACCTAACTGTGATTAGAAACTGCATAATGTAGTCTCTAGATAATAGAACAACTGCAATCATAATAACTTGCTAGGATATAATTTGGTAGACTTACAATATCTGTTTTTGCTAGTAACAGTTAAAATCTCAAGCAACAGTAGGGAGATAAAATACGTTTTTGTTTTTCAGAAGACTAAACAACAGTTCCCCATAGTAAACATAGGACCGAGTTACAATTAGACTAGTCCACAAATTATGAAAATGGACCTAGAATTTTCAAGCAAGTAATATCACAGCTAATTACTAGTTTACTTTGACTACAATTATTTGAAATTCCAAAAAAGAATCTAAATTTCTCCTAGTTATAGGAGATATCTTCAGATGAGCGTTGATATGATAAATAAAAACCCAATCAAGCAACTCAAAACTAATATACATATTTTATGATGTGATGTGAACTTTATACTATCATGGTTATGCGTTATAATCCTAATATCCAATATGTGATGGACGGAAATTTTATCTTCAATATTTTACGAAGATGGCTATCCTTACTGAATTTAGCTCTACGATGCAGGGAGGGATCTACTCTTGGGTTTGGTATACGTGTGGTACAGTCAGTTAAAGGATCAGATTCGTGGGTGGATGATCCAATTACAAGACATATCATAAGTCTCAGTCTTAGAAAAGAACCAGAAGGAGAGGATCAGTTGTTATGGCCATTGATATTGCACGTAAAAAGCCATTTCTGCATCCTTGTATTGCCTTTAGTTGAACCACGTCATTTGAAAGCATATGCAAAAATGTGTAAAAGGTCCGACTGTGGAAGTGCTGTTGGTGAGGATGAAAGTCTATCTTCCCTCTTACTTGAGCTTCCATCAATGACAGGGTATGGTAAGTTGAGAACAAATTGGGCATTAGGAAAATTACATTACAACGAATAGTTTGCCACATTTTGATCCTTCTGCTGTAGCTTATATTAATGTCGATGCTATTTCAGACTGATTGGTCTGAATTAATGATGTACTCATGTACTGATTAAAATGTGTGTCCAGCATTTTTCTGGTGCAACTCAAAGTCGGGGACTTTACAAAGCATTACAATGATAAATGTTGAATGATTAAAGTGCATGTTGCTCCCTTAATATTTTATAATATTTGGTTTACCATCTTTCATTTTTTTTATAAACTTCTAAATTGTTACAAGTCATAGATTCTGTGTGGGTAAACTTATTAGACACTTTGAATTTAAAACAAACAGCCCCACAGTAAGGTAAGGATAATGCGATTATTAACAATTTGCTTTTACACAGCTCTTTATTGTTGTGATGTGTTTTCTTGATATTTACTCTACAACCAGTTTATGTTTTCTCTAGCTGATTGTCTACAAAGTAATCCATTAAGAATATCAAAAGCTCCAGCCTCCAGCAGATATGTGAATATTTGAAACTGAGGTGGTCTGTGTTAGTCACTGTAATTTCAATAGAATGATATGATGTTATATTTGAACAATTTATACTAATTTAATATGATTTTACATTATATATATATATATATAATAACTAACCTTACTGTGAAATTTGCCGTCCTTTTTATTTGTAAAGTCTTTTGGTACCTCATACAGAGTAGACGTTTTGCGCCGCATTCTCTTTTGGATTATATAGTTCCAATAATTTCTGTTGCAAACAAATCTGTTTCTTGTATTCTGATTTCTGATTTCTGTGTGGTTTATATTTAGTTACCTGATAATTTCATCTTCCACCAAAAGTTGTGCATGATTCTTGAGGATCCTATATGCTATGAATAGTGCTATGGTCAATATAGTGTTGGTTATATTTCTCATATTGATGTTTAGTATCTATGTACTGCAGTAATTTCTTGTTCGTCCTGCATATACTTACATGTTTAGTATTAATGTACAGGGCTTTCATGGTTGCACATGCTATAGGTGATATTATTACAGGCGACACTCTAGAACCTGAAGTAGTTGTAAATGTGGGTCCTTCCGTAGGAGGATTGTTGGATACCCTTACTGGCAGTATAGGTATTTCTGCAAGAGCGAAACCTGTAGCAGCACCAGTTGCAGCATCGTCCCCCTTGGGTACTTCCGTTACTGGAGCACTTTCAGCAGATGTTCCCAAGATTGGTACCAGGCTCCTGGATAAAGATGCACTCCGAACTTATATCTCGATCGCAATGCCCTTTGGTTGGTAATTTCTAGTATGGTATTTCTCATCTTCAATATATTATTTGTTTGTGCAGTTTTTTTGCAAAATATGTTTTCTAATTTGTTTCCTGCATGCTTTATTATTTCCATAATATAGGTACACCGCTAGATCTTAACTACTCCAACGTTTCTGCGGTTAAAAATAATGGATTCTTGTCATCGGATTTGCCTCCTGCAGACCGTAGGCAACCTGCTTGGAAACCATATTTGTACAAAGGAAAGCAGAGGATACTTTTTACAATACAAGAGACAGTTAATGCTGCAATGTATGATCGGGATGAAATTCCAGATAATATATCAATATCAGGTCAAGTGAATTGTCGAGCAGAATTAGAAGGTCTCCCAGATGTTTTATTTCCTTTGACAGGGTTGGACACAGCTCGAGTTGAGGTATTGTCATTCCATCCTTGTGCTCAAGTTCCAGAACAAGGTGGCGGTGATAAGCAGTCTGTGATGTTTACCCCACCATTAGGTAATTTCACATTGATGCGTTATCAGGCATTTTGTGGCATTGGACCACCAATAAAGGGATTTTACCAGCTCTCTATGGTATCCGAAAATGAAGGTGCATTCTTATTTAAATTGCGTCTGATGGAAGGTTACAAAGCTCCTCTAACAATGGAGGTCTGTTCAGTGACTATGCCTTTCCCAAAGAGGAAGGTGATACATTTCGATGGGACGCCTTCCGTGGGAACAGTTACCTTTACCGATCACTCTGTTGAATGGAAGATTCTAACAAGTGGCCGGGGTGNAACAGTTACCTTTACCGATCACTCCGTTGAATGGAAGATTCTAACAAGTGGTCGGGGTATTTCGGGGAAGAGTATTGAAGCAACTTTTCCTGGATCTGTAAAGTTTGCTCCTTGGCAACCCAAATCAGGATCCTCTGGTTCAGGATATGGAATTTTAGCTGATGAAGATAGTGATGCTGAGATGGAGTCATCAAATAACATGGCAAATGTTGAGGATTTTATAATGGAAAAAATGAACAAAGACCTGAAATCCGTTGATTTAGAGGAGCCGTTTTGCTGGCAGGCGTATAATTATGCAAAGGTACATATGCTATGTCATTGGTATCTCTGTTGGCATATATATATAATAGGAACACCGAGAAAATAGTATATACTCTTGTAGCTACATTCTAATTTCATAATCTAAGACCTACTAACTATAGCAAGACCTTGGCTGAAAGTTAAACTGCTCAGACTGCAATATATGCTTTCTGCTGACAAGTTGGTATGATATATCAGATAAGTCTCTTATGATTGTTAGGCTGGTTCGTTCATCAAATTACTCAGTGTCGAAGTTTCACATCTCGATTAATGTTGAAACCAATACGACATCAATAAGAAAGCGTTAACTTAAATGTTCCTCTTCCTAATTGCTTTAATTATTGGCTCTTTTGAGTCAAGTTGATTCATCAGGCTTAACAAGGCGTTTGATTTGAACTACCATTTTGACGTGTACTCTAGTTTACTTTTAAGTCTGTGATGCATTGCAGTAATTTTTTACATAAAATATTATATTTTTTTACAGGTATCATTCAAGATGGTGGGAGCATCCTTGTCAGGAATGTCTATTGATCCAAAATCTGTAAGAACTATGTTATTCAACATTACTAGTATAAGTCTAAAGGTTTTGCACACGTTCTCCATGAATTTACTTTTCTCTGTTGTATCACATAAATACAGCTGGATTGGAAATATTATGTCACAGGTTTTGTCCAGGAAAAAGTTTACATCCATAAAATTTTGATAGGGCAAACTCTTAAATATATCAGGATGGTTTTTCTTAAGTTAGGCTTAACATGTGTGCCTTACCTTGACCTATATATATATATATATAACATTATATCCCATCGAGGAATTTTGAATTTTGCAGAAGTAGCGTGTGTGTGTTCTGGTTTTCATTAAAGTATTGCTCTGTGCAGATAAATATATTTCCACCTATCAAAGCACCAGTCGAGTTTTCAACTCAGGTAATTGTCTGTAGGTTACAAGTTATATATGATGGTTTTTTTTAATTTATGGTTAAAGCCTTTTATCAAACCTTATGTGAAAATTTCTCATGAAGTTCTTGTTAAGATCTATATTCCTTCAAATTTGTCTTCTCTGATAAGTGACCTGCTACCTGCATCACTGCATGTAACCATGTAGGGCTGTAGTTCGAGTCGAGTTTATGTTTTCATCCAGTCGAGCCTAAAAATTATCGAGCCCAAAGTTATGTTTGAGTTCCACTCGTATACTTAAAAAGTAGAGCTCGAGCTATTAACTAGTTTTCAAGGTTATCGAGTTTGTTAACAAGCTTTCGAGCTTTGACAAAAATTCCAGAAACTATATTCAACTATTGTATTTTCTTTTTTCAAATATAACCTACAAATGTTTTTTCCCTACCAAAATTGCCAATTGACTTTTAAAAAATGTCAAAATGACATCGTTATGTTAAAGTTTAAAACACTAATTAATTTAATTATATAATGTGAAAGCCACATAGATAGCTATCTCATGAAAATAATTAAATTATTCTTAATCTCGTCTATTCTCACCTTTTTACGAATGCACTTCATCTTTTTATGAATGCACTTAATCTTTTCTACAAGCTATGTAATTATTAAAACTATATGATAATTTATAACTTATGAAAATCCTTTTTATAGTGAGTAAATATGATTTTTATTTTTCCAAAGAAAATGTAGTTAATAGGCATTAATGTTTCATTTTATCGACTATACAACTAATATGAACTTGTACATAGAGAGTAGTCATTCAATTTAAGAATTTTATTTTACCTTGAGGGAATGTTTCGTATCATTATGATCTATGGAACTTGTAGATCATAATCTCAAGTAACAAGTTAAAATTATATAATAAAATAATTTTGTAAATTAAAAAAACAAATATCTAACAATAATATTTTATTATTTTCTGGGCTCAACTGAAAAATTGGTGGCTGTGTGAAGACTTCCTTGGATAGTTTCACCAGATAGCAGTAAAATAACATCAAGGAGTTTTTTTTTTAATTTCCATTTTTAAATCCTTTAGAAGTTATATGTCCACATCCCCAAATCCCAATGACTGTTGATAATTATAGTAATAGTAAACTCTTTTTCTTATGTATAAATATGAACAGGTCATATCTGGGGATTATATCTTGTGGAATACGTTAGGTAAATGCCCAGTTGCTGCAAGGGGTGAGTTCATGTGCTAAAGATGGGATAAATGCCCCTTTTTACCCTTTTAGCAAAAAAAAATAAAAAAATTCAATGTATTAATTTAAGCATATTTGGTTACTAGAACATTGAGCCTTGGTGCACTACATGTATTTTGTTAGCTCGCTTCTCTGTTAAAGTGACTTGTATAGATTTGTCTTTACCTTGATGTTCTTTGTATCATGCTTGGTATAATATTTGCTTTCTGTTGAAGTTGCTGGATATCAGATTCTTGTCTAGCTGGTCATCTGTAGAAAACCAGTAGTACTGTGATCATTGATGTTCCGAATGTATTTCTATGTTTCGTATCAGTAGTACTGTGAGCATTGATGTTCCCAATGTATTTCTATGTTTCTTTTGTGCATGTACTTCTTTTGACTGAGTAAATAATATCACTTTGTTTCTACAGAAATATTGATGTCATTTATGCCTTTCCCTTTATTTATATGCTGCTCAAAATAGCCTGATAGTTCCACACATTAATTAGGACCAGAGTTTTAGGCACACAGGCTCAGGACTATGGGTATCGGATATGGCCTATTACACACACATATCTATAACTAGTCATTAGTAGATATGTCGTATCTTATGTAGATTAAGAGCGAGAGTTGAAAAGCGCCAAGATATCTCCTGTCAATTTTGAGGCTTCTTTTAGGAGATTGTCATGGTACATCCGTTATTAAAGTGAACAGTACCTCAAATTGTGGACAGTAGCTTGTGTGTGAGAGTGTCGAAGGAAGTAAAACTTGAGGGATTAGCTTGAAGGAAGTTGGTGACCTGATGACAGGGGAGCCGGTGAACTTCAATATATCCATTCAATACCAATTCCAATATCCAGAAATCTATAGTCTGTATTCTGTAGTTTAATGTAAATAAATTTATATCCAGCTAATACAAAAATTCCATATAATAAATGTATGATCTGTACCCAAAACGGAACCTAACCCTGACTAAACAGAACTCCCAACTATATACATTCAGTTCCACCTGGGGAAAGAATGAAATTGCTTACAGTTATTCATATCTTTCAAATATGTGAGACATGCTTATACTGGCTCATCATGTTTCCTTGCGTATGGGAGCACTTGATTATTTCTGCTAATGGTTCTTCATTTGATATCATCATTCGTCCGAAGAAACTCTAGTCGAACGATACAGATCATATGGCGCCCATAGGCGGTCAATGTTGCATGGTTTCCCAGAATCGAGCCGTAGCCATGGCTTTCCCTTGCCACTCCAGTGTAACAAGCTAATAGGGCCTGGATGAAGTGCCCTGCATTTACCTTCAAAGTTGTCACCACCTAAACCATGTTTATTCCACCTATGATCAACTGCCTTGATATCGCCTGCCAAAACAAGCAGAAATGGTGGCAAAGACCCTAAATGATATATTCTCCTCTGTTTCTGTGTTATCATCCACTCCTCCACCTTGTCTGTGTAGCTTCCTTTCCTCCATTTATCGATATCCACCACCATCACTCCTGTGTTAAAGTAACAAGGTGTTCGGCCTTCAAAAGTTCTTGAAAATTTAGGGTCTGTCCAAAATTCATCAGTGAAATAATATGTGAAATTTGCATGGCAGTATTCAGGTGCAGCAACAACCTTATCATCCATGTCAACTTCATATAGCTTCGTGATGTCATCTACAACAATAATATCAGAATCCAAGTATATGACACGCTGCACATCTCGTGGAAGGATTTCAGATAAATATATTCTGGCATAATTCAGAGGTTGATCTAATTCCAGTCGAATTGACTTTGATATTTTCCCTTGAACCCTAGTTGAATCGAAGTAATATACATTGAAGTTGAGGTGAGGAAAAGTTAATTTAATGGTTGAGAAAATTATAGGTTGGAAATGAAGACATAGAAAATGGAAGAAAAGGTTTTTAGGGCATGTTGAATGTTGCAACATTGATAAAACAGCTGCGATTGTGTCTCTAATGTAATTTTCATCAAGAGTCATCACAACGTGGACATGATTCTCTGGTTCCTCTTGCGATGCACAAGATCTGCTATTGTGGAATGCAAGGGGCTTCTCGAAAGGCAGAAATGTAATAATCGGGAATGTAATAATGGGAAGGCAATTGGATGTCGCTACCCACAAAACCTATACCGCAGGCGTTAGGTTGGAAGAAGAGAGGCAGGAGGCCAAGGAGTAGTAATGGGAGATGGGAAGAACTCCAGAAGGCCATCCTGTCACGGTTGAGGGTTTGTTGTCAGAGCTGGCTAGCTGGAATATAGTAGTTTATCCATTTATCAACCAACAGAATAAGGATACTTAATTATACAGGGACAATCAGCACTTTTCCTGGATTAAATTGTGAATTAATTCTGAAGGAAGGAGGTGCATGGGGTTGAGGTGAAAGTCAGGACAAGTTTTTGACTCGTAAAGACTTTCTAAGAGGAAATAGAGAAACTCCCTACTCTATTGCTATGTGTATGTAGGAGTATCTGATAGACTGATACCTAAAACCAACCAATTATAGATATGAATTTATTGCCAATTCATCGACATAAATATCAATTTTCTTTTGTTTTCATGAATTCTTTATTTGAAAACTTGTTTCCATAAATTCTTGATCATGACATTATAATGGCAGTGCCATATTTGGTATCATCACATATTCTTTTTATTAATAGAGATTTACGGTAATTATTAAATATAAATGCATGGCCAACTATGATTAAATTACAGCTATTTTAGCAGGTAAAATTTCCTTTTAATAGGCAATCAGGCCCCTGACTAAAAAATTATCGAGATATATGAAGAGATTATTTATATAAGAATAAAAGTCTAATGTTAAATAGGAGACGCTGGTGCACTATCAATTGCGTTTGCGAAGGAAGAATGCTTCACTGCATAAACCACATCGTCGGTTGTTTCTCTTAATGAGATTGTAATTTCATAAGACTTTGGTTTATGTCAGAGGGCTACGAGATAGGAATTTTATTGTTTTTTCTAAAATATTGATATACGTGTAAAAATTAAAATGACAAGTTTTATTAAGAAAAAAAATAATAGTTATCTAATGTTGCGAGCCTGCCCCCCATTATATTCAGTCGACGCGAGTTTCAACATCTTAAAGTACTGTATTCAGAAAATCAGTATTGATTTTTAGGGCATGCAATATAACTTTCTGAATCACATTTTGTAGTAAAACTAGATGCGCGTGTATGGAAACTAAATTTGAAACTGAGTATATCTCCATTGCAGCTTGTGATACCTACCTACACAAGTGAGATCCAGTAGTTGTAAAAAGAAAAGGTGTATATAGAGCAGAAAGTTTTCGAGGGTAAAGGCTACACAAGTGAGATCTCTTTTTTACCTTCAACCTCCCACTAATTGAGCTTTTTCATACACATATATCTTCAAAATCATAGGCGTGACAAATTTAAGTGGGGTGCAATATTATGATGATCCCACAACGTACATCATCCTATATACTCATTCACGTTTCTCATATCTCAAATATATATTATAAATTTATATTTTTAGACAAGTCAACCCAACTTTGATTACTACTGCACCAAATTACCCCACATTTTTCCCATCATCCATGCATCACATCCCCATATTTTAAAATTCCCCCCCTTAAAATATTCTAAAACCCTATTGGAGCCATGCATGCATGCACCCCACCACTATATGACCTATTTACGGCGGGCTGTGAATGTTTGAAACACCACATCCACACTACCGGTTGCCGGAAACTCATCCACCGTACAACTCCTGCATTTCATCCCTTGCTGCTCTACCGCATTGGCGACACGTGTCCACAACTCATGACTAGTTGACGTGGTTGACACGGACATAGTCCCTGGCCGGAAAACCTGCACCACCTTCTTCAAAACCTCTGATATCTTCCGGCAGTCATCGTAAACCGATCCTACACACTCGAAACTCGCATAACTGAACCCATCTTCAGGAGTCACATGAATAGTAGAGTACCTATCACCATCAAGTCCATTCATAGAGTACCCACAAGGGTCAAATGCAAAATCACAAATGTGAGCATTAGGGTTTATGTCACAAATCCCGGTCATCAACGTCATCTCCTTTCCGGCTAAGTCGCTAGTTTTCCCGTCATTATGTCGACGGAAAAATTTCTTGGCAAGCAAGCAATCAAGGTCAGTCATGCAAACCTCGAGAGTAAACAATTGATCATGGTCATGAGAATCATTAATCATATAAGACTGATCAACGGCTGAAAAAACATGCCATGCATGAGAAGAAAGCTTGGAAGGCATAACAGAAGCTTTCTTATAGAAAAGATTATCCGGTAGGGTTTGTTCTAAAAAGATAACTTCTTCTTTGAAGCTAGTATGAGGGTAGGGTTGGGCCTTTGGAAAAATGAAGTTACCTCGAGTGTACATACACCGGGATAGAGATAAAGCTATGGTGCATGCATAGTCAAGAAATGGACGGATGGATTTTAATAACTGAGTGGTTCCGCAAGTTTTGATTATGATCTTTGTGGGATATATAAACAAGCTTGATTCTGATAACACATACGAGTCAAAGTAGTGGTTGCCGACTGATGATACTACAGTGCACTGCACTGCATTGAGTATTTGCACCAGTGTCTCCAAGTCTATTTTTCGGAGTCCGGTGATGGTATCGTCACCGGAGAAGTGGAGTTCCAGGCGCTTCTCAAACCCTTCAAACCCAGAGTCGGCCATCTGAGATTTTGATCAAGTTATAAAATTAATATATATAAATAAATGTTTGTGGATGTACTATATATATATATATATTTAGAGATCGAGTTTGAGTATGGTTATGGAATAGGAGATTTCTGTTTGTTTATATAGGGCTTCTAATTCTATAGTTATAGTTGTATGTATGTACGTATGTACGTATGTATGTAGNTGTATGTATGTACGTATGTATGTAGAGAGTGAGGGAGTTTGAGGAAAGAAAATGGAAGTGTGAGGAGGAGAGAAGTGGGGGGAGAAAGGGGGCATGCGGTTGAGGCAACCGAGAATGATGATTGCGGCCACAACAAATACAAGGTTTTCATTTCCCAAATTTAATTTATATACTACTACTAGATACTCTATTTAATTATTTGTGGCGGCCGGTACATATGTTTGCGCACAGCTTGTGGATATATGCTATACCATTTTTTGTCGAGAAATTTTGTTGTGTTCAAGCCAATATAAAAGCCGATCAGTTAAAAAGACAAACCAGTTTAAGCACATATATTTAATATTTGTACGACAACTTTGTAATTTTTCTTATTTTATATATCATAGTCGTTGTACGTGTGTAAATTTTGTATATGTATGCTTCATTAATTAAGTGGCCTTGTTTACTAACGACGATTTAGCCATTCGGTCTATTGTGCCCGTCCTCGATCGACTAAATTAATTAATGTGTCGGAAAAGTAATCTTTTATTGTAGTATTATAATATTTGAAAAGATATTATATCTATGAAATATATATGAACCCGAGATTATTGGCCATAGCAAAGTAACTAATTAACCATGTACTCGTATTAAATTAGCAACTCTCGAAAACAATAAACAAAAGATCGACAAACGTCAAATACGTATAAAGTTAACTTATTCATAGTTTTAGCTCTGATCATGCATATATACTTGCACATAGTCAGTACTTACACATAGTCCGAGGCTAAGTGATTTATGCTTTTCAATTGGGTATCAAAAAAATAAAAAAAAATTAGGGGCATATTTTTTTTTTATAAAAGAGTGAAAAAAATTTAAAAATATATGTAGAGGCATAAAAAAAAATTAGGGACACAATATTTTTATAAAAGAACACCAATTTTTTTAAATATATATGAGAAAACCTTTGATTTTTTATTTAGTGTAAAAAAATTAAAGTCTGCAAGTGATGATAGTTTAAGAGTTTCATGCATTAATCTTGAAAATTTTCTGAAGCATGATGATGTCTCTGATATTGATGTAGAAATCTTGTTTTTTGAGTTAAGAATTCCGATAGAGTGTACCAATTGAAGTTAACAAAGCTATTGAGATGCTAAATTATTTGAAAGTAATGGGAGAATGCTATCCGAATGACACTATTGTTTATATGATTCTGTTAACTATACCAGTTACAGTGACTTCCGCGGAAAGAAGTTTTTCGAAATTAAAGTTGATCTAGTTTTATCTTCGTTCGAGTATGTCACAAGAGAGATTGAATGAATTGTCCATGGATAATGTCACAAGAGAGATTGAATGGATTGTCCATGATATCCATTGAGAAGAATATGTTTCCAAATATTGATTATAAAAGACTTATAAATGATTTTGCTAGCAAAACCGCTAGAAGAATAATTTTTCAAAAATAATTTTGTTTGTAAGTAAAATTTTTTTTAGTGACTTGGACACAAAATTTTGATTCGCTTGGAGTTTTGAATTTGTCAGGGCCGACACTGTACTTACATGACTTAATNATTCGCTTGAGACTTTGAATTTGTCAGGGCCGGCACTGTACTTACATAGAGTTAAATAACAATGTAAGTTGTATGACAAAGACATATAATACAAGTGTTTAATTGGGGACCAAATGAATAAAATTGAGGGGAAGAGCCCTTGATGAAGGAAGCGATGAAATGTATGTATATATTCACCAACAAGAAATTGATTAATGGTGTAGAATATAATGCACACTTAATTAGCTATTCACATGGTACGTAGAGCATACACCAGAAATACAATACAGACACATAATTATAGATAAAGATGCTTCACTGCATGACAACCATTATTAGAATTCCTACCCAGAGGCAAAACTTAATTTTCCATTTATAGGCCTTGTCGAGTATACACACTCCATATCAACTCGCACTAAAATGGAATATATATCACAATGCACACACATATATATGTATGTGATTCAACAGTCTACTCAACAAGGTACGTTTCATATATATAAATATTAAATACTATATAGTACGCTTGAAATTGACAGCATTATCGTCGTCTTCTTGTTCTCAGGAGTGGGCTTGTGGGCAGGCCTTTGATGAATGTACAATTGATTTTTTAGTTCTTGGACTATTATATGAATCGAGATAAAAACAACTAGTAATTAATAATTGTATTACATAAGAATCAGGCGTGGCGTGGTTGATAAATTATGAAGAATATCACATGAATTAATTAGTGGACTTGTGATCTTTCTGTACGTGAAATCATTTTTATGCTTCATGCATTGCATTGTCATCATCATTTCTCATTTGTTTTTTTCAGCGTCACCAATCTATCAGAATTCCCGACTTCCCTCCTACTTAAAAAACTTATTTCGTTTCAATTTATGGTAAATTACCTAGTTTTTGTTCCAGATTTTTATGTAAATATATATACGTATACATTCCCATCCGATCATGTTCGAGACTTATCATAGATATATACTTTCATTTTTCTTTCGGATACATGAGTAAATTTTGATATAACATTTCTTTATTTTTTCTAAATTATTATTGCAATATTTTTATAATTATATTATATTAAAAACAAACAATTTTTTAGGGGGACTTGTGTACGAGTTAATTAAATAGTGTTTACAAGTAAGAGAGTTCTAGTTGTAGAAAATAAGATTGTAAGAGACTATTTATTACTTAGCTTTAAGTAGTAATAAAAGTTTGCCCACTACTAAGCTTTCAAGATTAGAAAGACATGTAATGAAGCTGTTAGTATATTTTCCATCATCTTAATTATAAGGCCTATGGACATTAAATATATGTAGCATATTATAAGTATGTAGTATATATCTTGATATTGTA
>QRFB01009305.1:1791-30494 GCA_008931105.1 Oenanthe javanica | reverse complement strand
CACTCAAGGGTTTCAGTTTCCCTGCAAATCTCAATTTCTTTGACCAAGTGGTTAATTATAATCATGATAAATCTAGCATAGTACATATGATTAGACCTATCATGTTTCTTTCCTAACTTAGCAGCAATTTCAGACAACAATATAGAAGAAAAATCATGATATTCATCAAACAAAACACTATATGCTATCTGTTGCATGCTTGAAGTTATGGCATCAAAATTACTAATTTTACCACTAAAGCATTTTATTATTGCATCAAATAAATAAGACCATTCTCTCCTAAGGTGTTTTCTAACTACTTGCCCTAAATTTATGTTAGAATTTGCATAATTAACAGCCCTAAGCATGTTTCTAATATATGATTCACTAGGCACATTATCAGTATTATTAACAGGCAAATCTAAACATTCATTTAAAATTAAAGTAGTAAGAATGTACTCTTGTCCTTTGCAGTAGAATTTGATGCTCGAGAAGTCATCAGCAACTTCTGCAGAGGTCCAAAACTCTTCCACCAAATTGCAGATTATTGTTGGTGCTTCCTTCAATGCTTTCTATATCTTGCCACTTCCCAGGAATTGCATCAAAGGATGAAATTCCCTTGGAGCTTCTTCAACCACAGTGCAAGCCATAAAATTATTTAATTCATAGATGAATCCGGCTTGAGAGATTTTCTTGGATGAAGATGCCATCCTTGAGTAGAAGATTTGTAGTACAAAAGTTTTGAAGATATTAAGAAATTTGAGTACTGAGAGAAAGAGGTTTGTGATTAAGTTCGTAGATTCAGAGAGAGAGAGAGAAAGAGGTAGAGAAATTGTTAGTAAAAATGTAAGTAAGAATGAACAATGTTTTAATCTCACTATTTATATTTACTGATTTCTCAATCAATTTCTTACTCAAAATAGAACTTAATCGACCGTTAAAAAAATAAGAGTAAAAGTTACTAATTTTGGCAATCGACTGTTATACATACAGGAATGTATTTATTAATCAATTGATAAAACAAGTAATCAATGGCTAGATTTTTGTACAAGTCGATTGATGACATGGATCCCTCTAAATTCCACATCATCGATTGATAAATCTTGTTCATCGACAAGTACTCTTATCCATCGATAATTAAATATATCATCAATTGATATATTTATCTGTCGATAGCTACAAACATCAATCGACAAGTAAATATATCATCAATTGATATATTTATCTGTCGATTGCTTCAGTAATATCCATTGATATGTAAAATGCTTATCAATTGATTAATGAAAAATCAACAGATTAGCTTTATCAACGGCTACCTACTAGAACTAAAACAACTAACTAACTTATCAGACATTTCAAATGTTAATTAAAATTAAGCATGCCTAAATCACAGACCAATCTATTAAAGGTGGATTCATCTAATGATTTGGTAAAAATGTCTACAAGTTGCTTTTCACTAGGGATAAAATGTAATTCAACAGTACCATTCATTACATGTTCCCTAATGAAGTGATACCTTATGTCAATGTGCTTGGTTCTGGAATGTTGCACAAGATTTTCTGTTATTGCAATGGCACTTTTATTATCACAGAAAATAGGAATCTTGTTCAAGTTGAACCCATAGTCAAGTAGTTGATTCCTCATCCATAATATTTGTGCACAGCAACTTCCAACTGCAATGTATTCAGCCTCTGCAGTAGATGTAGACACTGAATTCTGCTTCTTGCTAAACCATGAAACAAGCTTATTTCCTAGAAATTGACAGGAACCTGTTGTGCTTTTTCTGTCAATTCTGCAACCTGCATAATCTGCATCTGAATAACCAATTAGATCAAATCCAGAATCTCTAGGATACCAAATTCCAAGATTTGGAGTTCCTTTGAGATATCTGAATATTCTTTTTATTGCAATCAAATGAGATTCTCTAGGATCAGCTTGAAACCTAGCACAAAGACATGTAGCAAACATTATGTCTGGCCTACTTGCAGTTAAGTAAAGTAATGAACCAACCATGCTTCTATAACTTGAAATGTCCACTTTAGCTTCCTTAGTGTTTAATTCAAGTTTAGTTGCAGTGGCCATGGGAGTTTTAGCAGAAGAACATTCACTTAAATCAAATCTCTTTAATAAATCAGAAATATATTTGGTTTGATTTATGAAAATACCATTTTTAACTTGTTTGATTTGCAAGCCAAGAAAGTAGGTTAGTTCTCCCATCATGCTCATTTCATATTTACTCTGCATCAACTTAGCAAACTTTTTACAAAGTTTTTCATTAGTTGAGCCAAAAATAATGTCATCTACATAGATTTGAACAAGAATCATAGAGCCATTTACATTTCTATGAAAGAGAGTTTTATCAACAGTACCTCTTGTGAAGTGATTCTCAATCAAGAATTTAGACAAAGTATCATACCAGGCTCTAGGTGCTCGTTTCAATCCATAAAGTGCCTTGAGAAGATAGTATACAAATCCAGGATGAACATCCCGGACGAACACTCAATCGAGGACAACCATCATTACTCACTAAATTGTTCACCATCTTCACTTGCTTATTCACACAACTATTATTATTATTGATTTGTTGATTATCATTCTCTGACCTCATCTTGCCCTCAGCTTTCCATATGTAAGGGCCAACCAACTTCCCTTCACAATTCACATATGTACGGGGTCACAAATTTAACCCTAATCCGGATGTGATCCAAAATTTTAATGGATCAAAATACTTACACATGAATAAGCCCATCTAAAATAATAATTAATAAATTTATATTTATAACAAATAAATAAATAAAATTTTAATCAAATAACATTCTAAACTAATTATATTATATTTTTGTAAAATATATGTTAATTTAAATGATAACTTATATATAATATATAATATAAGTAATTCTATATAATTGATTATTATATATATATATATATATTACTATATATTAAATGAGGATATAAGCGCAAAATTTGTCATTTTATTAACTGTGAAACGATTGTTATGCCCTTGTATCTTTCATAATTACTTATGTACCACTATTCATAAATTTTTATTAAAAAAAATATAATCATGTTATCGTCAAGTATTGAATAAGTAACCACATGTTAAATAATCATTATTGCAACTATTTGATCTACTTGGACTTTTGTGTTTCTTTTAAAAGTCTTAATACATAAACCATCAATTTTTTTTATCATATATTAATTATTCATAAAGGCTTCACCAAATCTCATATTTCTAATCTGATTCCAAGGCCCTCGTGCGCCTATATAAAGGGTCTAACCCCTCAACCTTAAAACTACGTTATTGACTTGATTTTGAGATACGTATGCAGTTAACGAGCACCTGAGATAGTCACGAAACGTTAGTGCAGCCATTAAAACTGGAAACTCTCTCAAACCCTAACATTAATTACATATTAAATACACCTAATTTTTAATCCGTAACAATATAGATTTAATAATTTTAACTTTTTATATGTGTTGAAAATAATAATTATAATTAGGAATGAATTTCAATTAAGTGAATATTTTGTAATTGGAATAAAACAAAAAATTGTAATTAGGAACAATATTTGAAAAAAAATTTATCTATTTAAAACTTTACATAAATAAAAGTTGGATTATAAAATTTATATATCCAAATTCTAATTTAAATAGTATATTTGTACGAAATTTCAAAAATTGAAATGGGTATTGTTATTTAAAGAGACGATAAAAATTTAAAATTTTAAAATTAAGAAAATAATCCTGACAATTTAGGAACCAATCACAATATACATCGTTTTTTCCCCTCGAAATTACCGTATATATCACTTAATCTTTGTTTTTTATACACCTCTTATTCTTTTTTTTTATTTTGTTAGGAAGCATCTCTTAATCTGTAAAATTATTATTATCTAATATTTATTTCTTTTATAAGTTGTTTTCACATATAATTATATGATATTTGATAAATTTAAAAACTCATCTAATTCTATTATACCAAAAAACTTGAATTTTAAATAATACAAATATAACAAAATGAACTTGTCAAACAAAAATAATAATAACAATTTAACAAAATGAAATACTAATAACAAAAGTAATATTATATTAAACCAAAATATTCAGCCAATCCAAATAATTTCATAAAGAAACTGCACTGAACACTACAAAATTCACTGCATTTCAAAGAAAATCCATAAAAGTAACATTGTATTCAATATAGCAAAAAACGGGTACGAAGCAATATAAACTATACGCTAGAGTGCTAGACTACCGGCTAAGCTTGAGTATTGTTGAACTTCCCTTCTCATCACTATTATGTTCATTCCACCTTCCTTCGTCATCAACGCTATTGTATACCAACCAATACATAACTGGAGATGTCAGAAGCAAATCATGTAGACATGCTGGAGAAAAAATCATACCATCATGTTAAACCCTATAAAATTAAATTATCTTTTATACACGGAAACACTCTATATATTTCACTAAAATGATTATTAATCCATTTTTTATACATAATTTAATTTTTACAATATTCAGAATTGAAAACACTCTTCCAAACTCGTCTTTATTTTTGTATAGATTTAACAATTTTTTTGATGGGGCTTGAAAACCACTCTCAACAAACATTTTATTCAGTTTATAACATAACCATTACAAATTTATCCATTTAAATATAATTACTAATTGATTTAATATTAATGAGATTTTTAGATCAAGTTACAGATTACTACTTTCAACTGCTCAGTCATTTGTGCAACCATCCTATGACTCTTATCTGCCTCCCCTGTTGCATAACCAAGCTTCATAAGGGTATCGCGTTCAGCAGCCCTTGCAGCATCTAGCCCGGCAACAGCTTCATCACCGACACTACCTAGGTTAAGTTTCATTTCCTTGCCTCCCAACTTGAGCATTTCATTTTCCTCTAAGAAACATATGCAAACTTCTAGCTAAACATATTGTAAAGAAGTTAAGAGTAAGGTAGAACCTCTGATGTTGTAGCTGTTCGATGAAATATTCTTGTGATTCCACGCTGTGACCTTCCTAAGAAAGTTCAAACTAAAGCAAAAAACATGATGTAATTTGGGTCTCAGGGTCTGACAATAGTAACATCAGAGTCCCCCTCATCAATATTGATATCATGAGAACCTTTGTATGGATTCGGCAATCTCAGAAACAGCATCAAGAAGGGAATGTATCATGTTTCTGTCGCATAAAGGAGCACAAAAAATAGCTATCCCATATTAAAAATTTTATAACTTTACTACAACGATTCCACGTTATCATACAAAATAATGATTTTAAATTAACAAATATTAAACAACTAATTGATCTCTAAAAAAGGAAACCACCTATACAAATACATTTAAATATAGACATGCGGGACAAAAAATCATACCATCACGTGTCCAATTAATTCTACATCTCGAGCAATGTACTAACTCAAAAGCCTGAATTGGATATAACTATCGGTGTGTTATAAAAGCTGCCACCATTGCAGGTACGCCACGCTCAAGTGCAAATCGAATCTGGTTCTCATGAACATCATTTGGAGCTACAGACATACTGAGGACTTTCCACGACATTAGACAAGGACCAAAACTTACAACACCACATCCAACATGCAAGAACTCTTAGAACACACATAATCATAATTGTTAGTCTGACCAGTCCTGTTCTTTGAGGAAAACTACAAATTAGTTAACTTTGTTCTCTATTTTATTTAATCATTTCTATCAACATTAAGCAAAATCTAATTACCCATGAAAAGTATCTTAATACGGAGTATCATTTTCTGTATTAAAATTAGGAAAACAGACTTAAATTAAATACTTAAGACGAACATTCATATATTTAAATTTATAATATAAAATAAATTAAAAATATATTCTTGATTTTTTATCATAGTTTTGCCAACACACAATATCGAGGAAAAAAAGGAATACAACAGCACAAAAAATTTATTATTATATAAAGAGCATGTAACAAGAGTAATAGAGTTTGCTTAAAAATAAAAAGTAAAGTTTTATACTACAAAACAAGAGCTCACAGTTGATAGTTCTTTAACCTTGAAATGTTACAGGAACAAAAAAGTTGTACATTGATAAACCTATTGTTCCATTGTGAACCCGCCAGAATTGCCAATCATAACAAATCACAAAACCTCAAGACCATCATTCATAAACCTTTGTAATTGTCACTAATAAATTCACAAGTTTCCATAACCAACAACAATACTAATTACCAAAAACAGCAAGTACAACTATGAAATTTATTAAAAAACTAACAAAATTCATAAATCATTCACCAGATCTATGTTAGGAGTGACAAACTTCCCAACTTGATATTTGTATTCTTCTTCTAATATTTCAATCAATATCAAACAAAACAAGACTCTCCACAAAAGGACTAATGACATAACGTGCTGCAAAGCCTACCCCATGAGCTGATTTTGGAGTCCAACGATCCCACGAATCAACAAAATCATTTGCTTCATGGCTACAAGGATTGTATGTAATAAAATTATTAAATTTTGCAAGTATTGGTTCACCATTATTCCTTACACCCAAGACTTCCTCCCAAACATCTTCACTTGTACTAACACACAGCTTCTTCTCCCAGATAAACTCATTTATGGAATGGTCTTTTAATACCCACATGTCAAAATGATGTACTCCTTCTTCGTAAACAAAGTAAGCAATAGATTGATCAAATGGATAAATAACAGGAATATGTTCATGTTTAACCCAATCAGGCAATGAGATTTCACTTAGAATATCAGTCTTGGTATCAAAGCACATAAGTATTTTTTTCTTGCCCGAATCAAACCCTACCCAATATGCAGCACCATTAATGAAAACAACATTGTTATGATTACTAGAAAGTCTAGAAATAGATACATTATCTCGCCTTAATTTCTTCCAAGAATTAGTGTTTAGACTATAAACACCAATGATGAGCGAGTGGGAGTTGGGGTGCAGATAAGGTTTGATAATATGTACCACAACATAATCATTAACTTCCGGCACAAAGCCAAAAGCTAAGGCCTCCCATTCCTCCCAGTCTTGTTCCTCCCAGTCTTGTTTAGAGGGAAGAGGTGAATCGGGGAGCGTTTTGTATTTCTGAATAAGAGGATTCCATAAATATATGTTGCGATTATAATCATCTGTATCACCTTCTAATGTGGAAGACACGCACACTAAACCATATGATACTGCAAACCAGGCATATTTGGGAAAGCCAGAAGGAAATTCAATTTTGCAGTATTCTTGACATTGTACATCATCATAACGTATGGTTAATCTAATAGCAAACTGACTCTGGAAAAAGAGATATTTATAATGATGATGACTAGCATTGGTGGTGGTAATGATATTATTCTTCTGATAATTTAATTGGAGGGTGATAAAGAAAGGAGATTGTAGGAGAGAATGCCATGATTTTTGGACGCACCTACAACGCAAGATATATTTCACAGGCAGTCTTTTAAGAATTTCTGCTAGGAGTTCCTTAGGCAAGTCATGAATCCGATTGTCGGGCGTCTTCCTGTGCTTTTTAAGAATGGGGGAATAACTGTCAAACAAGGTCATCTTTCCCTTGCGCGTATCAAAGACCGGACAACTACTAATACTGCTAATTTGATAATTAATCAAAGGCATCTTTCCTTGCTTTGGCAAACTACTACTACTAATCTTATGAGAAAATTGATTCTTGACAGATATTTTGGAGCTGCTTAACTTGCCTTTATTCTTCCAATGGTGCTTGGAGGATTTCATCATCCGGAGCTGAGCCTGGAAAAATCCGGAAGGCCATAGCCTCTGCGGCTTTGATTTTGACTTTTTCAGGGGAGACTTTGGCTTCCATGGGATTCTCACACCGCCAGGCCACATTCTATAGGTGACCCCGGAAGAACTATTACATCCCGGACGAACACTCAATCGAGGACAACCATCATTACTCACTAAATTGTTCACCATCTTCACTTGCTTATTCACACAACTATTATTATTATTGATTTGTTGATTATCATTCTCTGACCTCATCTTGCCCTCAGCTTTCCGCATGTAAGGGCCAACCAACTTCCCTTCACAATTCACGTATGTACGGGGTCACAAATTTAACCCTAATCGGAATGTGATCCAAAATTTTAATGGATCAAAATACTTACGCATGAATAAGCCCATCTAAAATAATAATTAATAAATTTATATTTATAACAAATAAATAAATAAAATTTTAATCAAATACCATTCTAAACTAATTATATTATATTTTTATAAAATATATGTTAATTTAAATGATAACTTATATATAATATATAATATAAGTAATTCTATATAATTGATTATTTTATATATATATATATCTATTACTATATATTAAATGAGGACATAAGCGCAAAGTTTGTTATTTTATTAGCTGTGAAATGACTGTTATGCCCTTGTATCTTTTATAATTACGTATGTACCAATATTCATAAATTTTTATTAAAAAAATATAATTATGTCATCGTCAAGTACTGAACAAGTAATCACATGTTAAATAATCATTATTGCAACTATTTGATTTACTTGGACTTTTGTGTTTCTTTTAAAATTCTTAATACACAAACCATCAATTTTTTTATCATATATTAAATTATTACAACCATTTGATCTACTTGGACTTTTATGTTTCTTTTAAAAGTCTTAATACACAAAACATCAATTTTTTTTATCATATATTAATTATTCATATTATAAATGCATCATATATAAGTTATTTAGTAATAATTTTTTAAATATGAGAAATTAATGAGGTTCATATAGTTGAGTTCAATTTTTATTATTATTACAATTAAAAGAATTTTTGAAAAAGTAATAACAAATTTACATTTNTTCATATTATAAATGCATCATATATAAGTTATTTAGTAATAATTTTTTAAATATGAGAAATTAATGAGGTTCATATAGTTGAGTTCAATTTTTATTATTATTACAATTAAAAGAATTTTTGAAAAAGCAATAACAAATTTACATTTACATGAATAAGCCCATCTAAAATAATAATTAATAAATTTATATTTATAACAAATAAATAAATAAAATTTTAATCAAATAACATTCTAAACTAATTATATTATATTTTTATAAAATATATGTTAATTTAAATGATAACTTATATATAATATATAATATAAGTAATTCTATATAGTTGATTATTTTTTTTATATATCTATTACTATATATTAAATGAGGACTTAAGCGCAAAATTTGTCATTTTATTAGCCGTGAAACGACTGTTATGTCCTTGTATCTTTCATAATTACATATGTACCACTATTCAGAAATTTTTATTAAAAAAATATAATTATGTCATCGTAAAGTATTGAACAAGTAACCACATGTTAAATAATCATTATTGCAATCATTTGATCTGCTTGGACTTTTGTATTTTTTTTAAAGTCTTAATACACAAACCATCAAATTTTTTTATCATATACTCTCTCTGTCCCAATTCAATTGTCTTGTTTGACTTTTAGAGGTCAACTTGACTAATTTTTGATTGAAAATTACATATATTATATAATTATAAAAAAATTATATAAAATATATCATTAGAAAATATATTTAATCTACTTTAAAATGTAACTTTTTATTTTCAAAAATTGTAAAAGAATAATCTCTAATGTTCGGTCAAAATTTAGTCATATTGACCACAAAAAGTCAAATAAGCCACTTGAATTGGGACGGATGAAGTATTAAATTATTGCAACCATTTAATCTACTTGAACGTTTATGTTTCTTTTAAAAGTCTTAATACACAAATCATCAATTTTTTTTATCATATATTAATTATTCATAATATAAATGCATAATATATAAGTTATTTAGTAACAATTTTTTAAATATGAGAAATTAATGAGGTTCATATAGTTGAGTTCAATTTTTATTATTATTACAATTAAAAGAATTTTTGAAAAAGCAATAACAAATTTACATTTACATGAATAAGCCCATCTAAAATAATAATTAATAAATTTATATTTATAACAAATAAATAAATAAAATTTTAATCAAATAACATTCTAAACTAATTATATTATATTTTTATAAAATATATGTTAATTTAAATGATAACTTATATATAATATATAATATAAGTAATTCTATATAGTTGATTATTTTTTTTATATATCTATTACTATATATTAAATGAGGACTTAAGCGCAAAATTTGTCATTTTATTAGCCGTGAAACGACTGTTATGTCCTTGTATCTTTCATAATTACATATGTACCACTATTCAGAAATTTTTATTAAAAAAATATAATTATGTCATCGTAAAGTATTGAACAAGTAACCACATGTTAAATAATCATTATTGCAATCATTTGATCTGCTTGGACTTTTGTATTTTTTTTAAAGTCTTAATACACAAACCATCAATTTTTTTTATCATATACTCTCTCTGTCCCAATTCAATTGTCTTGTTTGACTTTTAGAGGTCAACTTGACTAATTTTTGATTGAAAATTACATATATTATATAATTATAAAAAAATTATATAAAATATATCATTAGAAAATATATTTAATCTACTTTAAAATGTAACTTTTTATTTTCAAAAATTGTAAAAGAATAATCTCTAATGTTCGGTCAAAATTTAGTCATATTGACCACAAAAAGTCAAATAAGCCACTTGAATTGGGACGGATGAAGTATTAAATTATTGCAACCATTTAATCTACTTGAACGTTTATGTTTCTTTTAAAAGTCTTAATACACAAATCATCAATTTTTTTATCATATATTAATTATTCATAATATAAATGCATAATATATAAGTTATTTAGTAACAATTTTTTAAATATGAGAAATTAATGAGGTTCATATAGTTGAGTTCAAATTTTTTTTATTATTACAAATTAAATGAATTGTGGAAAAAGTAATAACAAATTTACATTTTAAATATGTTAAATATTTTAATAAAATATGGAATTGGACTATAATTGCGATATTAACACTAAAATAGTAATACTATATAAAATGATATGATTTCAATATATATTTATTTTAGAAATAGATAAAAAAAAATTAAAATAGAAGAATACATATTATATAAAAATATAAAATATTACAATTTATTAGTTAAATTGTAAGTAGTGAAAATATTTGAATTTTAAATGATAAATTTTGAAAATAAACTATTACGGTGTATAGATATATTTATTAAATTATTAGTTAAAAGAATATGAATTTACATGAATATGATTATATATATGTGTTTGTATTGAATATATATTTTCATATATAAATTGATTTTAAATAAATGTTTAAATTCATCCTTAATCTGTCACACCTAGTTGTTCGGACCCTTATATTTTATATAATTACACATGTACCATTATTTTAAAATTTTGGTTAAAAAAGATAGAATTTATGTCATTATTGGATATCGAACCATTAATCTCATGATATATAATCATAGTCATAGACTGCGGGTGTGAAAAAAATGGATATTCTCGAGATGTTGTAAATATGATTAAAAAAATTACAAAATTTTGTGGGTGCAAGAAAAAAATATATTCACAAGATGTTGTAATATGTAAGTAGACAAAATATAATAAGCAATCAATTATGATATGTACAATTAAATAAATTGGTTTAGAAAATGAGTATCTTGCTCCTAAGGATGACCTTAGGTAATTTTATCTAAGGTTAAAAAGATTTCCCATATAAATACACCATGGTTTATTGTAATTACAGAAAATTTTATATATTTACAAAAATGACACAATCTTTTTACATTAGAAAACATTCTAACCTGAGTTAATTTTCATAAAGTCAACCTTATGGGATTTTTTCTCTCAGAAAATTATATTTAAGAATAAGATATTAGATAGTATATACAAAAATTTAGTAAATTTGGATAAAAATTTAAACAATTTGTATAATAGAACTTTTTACAATATATATGAAATGATGTTATTCTTTTCATATTTTCTAATCTTTTTAGTGTTTTAATATTTGTCTAATATTATTAAATTTAAATAGATTTTAGGAAGTAACTAAATTACTTAATAACCTCTCATAGGATTATTCGAGTGATCCTTTCCAGAGTTTAATGTTAATTTCTACAAGTGGTTATTTTTCCTAAAACTTCTATTTTAATAGAGCAAAAAGTTTGAAAAAGAAATATTATGTCATGGTATTTTTTAGAAGACTATTGTTATATTAATAAGGCAAAGTAAAGATTTTTCGGTACCTAAATATAAATCTTTTTCTGAATAATATTGTTTATTGAGATTAGGTGTTTTCTAAAGGAACTATCAGAATGAAAAATCATCTATCTCAATGAAAATATTATTTGTTTAATTTTTTACCTTTGCCTCATATTTCAAATATAATTTTATCCCGGTGATCCATTTTATCTTTTAGTCGGAGAAAAATATTTTAAATACACTAGTATCTTCCCACAAGCCCTCAACTATATTTTATATATGAGAATACTAGTAAATAATTTTATTCAAGTCAAAACTTTAGCTTAAGGGCTGATTTATTTCACCCAACGGCTATATGTATTTTATTTTGATCCGGGATATAACTTTATCGTATTTTGATCAAATAAACTACTTCCACTTGTTAGAATGACTTGAAACTTTTTATGGGTCATTAGAATAATGTAAATAATATTAGAATATTTCTCATAATTTTCCGAGAACTTTTATTTTTGAGCCAGTTCGTCCGGTTCCTATTTTATTCATTTTTCAGGAAAATATTCCAAAAAATATTTTTCCGGACAGAATATTATTTATAATATTTCCAGAAAAATAAATATATTATTTTCATAATTATTGTATTTATTAATGAATTTTGGTGTTACGTGCTTATTATTATTTATTACATGTTTATTTGATTAATATGAAACAATAAGCACTAATTGACTTGGTCAAACCCAAAAATGCTCCTTCCCCAAATACACATCAGATTTCCCCCTAAGGAATTCAACCCCCCCCCACCAATTCAAAATTTAGGAGCATCAATCTCAACCCTTCATTCCAAGTCATTCTTCACCATTCATTCCCCTAAACTCTCTCTATAAATGCAACCCCCACTCCCTCATTTCTCTACACCAAGAAAGCCAAAACACATCTCATTTTTTGTAAAGCTAGTCTCATATTTAGTAGAAGTATTCTCTCATCCTTCTCTCTAGAAAATCTCTCTCTAGAATACTTCTCTCTTATAACCCATTTTGTTCAAACTTTCAAGTTCTTCAACAAAAGGTTATAATTTCTAAACTAGCTTTCCATCCTTGGTTTCTCTTCTACACCAAGCTTAAATATCTTAGATCTAGCCAATTAAAACTCGTTTACCTTGAAAAGAGGAAGAAAAAATCATTTTTGATTTTTCCGACCAAATTTCGGCGAGTTTTTTCGACGAACTCTAAAACTTGTTTTTGAGTTCATATTTATGGTGTAACAAAGAGGAAACCTTTTTGGCTTCAAAGTCTTTGATTTGCCTTGAGTTTTTTGAACAAATCTTTTATAAAGATCCAACAAATCTTAAAACCCATTTGGTTTTTTATAAACCCATTTGACCTTGAAATTTGTAGATCTATACAAATGGATCAAAACCAAGCATTTCTAATTTGATTCTCTCGTTCGATAACGCCCATTAGTAGCCTTGAATATTCGGCCCATTTTGTATTAGAAAAATCCGGCTACTTGGATTTTTCCGATTGAAATTCCGGCGAAGTTCTCCGGCAAGCTTTTTGGCCATATTTGGAAACCATAAAGGCTTCATTAATTTCCTTAGTTCTTTCGCATAAATTCGGCCTAACTTGGTACGAGAAAAATCCGATCATTCGTGATTTTTCCGATCAATATTTCAGGGAATTTTTCCAGCGAACTTGTGGAGACTTTTTGAGAAAGCCTTAGCCTATACAAAGAGAATAAATCAAGACTATTTTATTCTAGCCTTAACCGACCATATACGCTCCTACATTTCTTATTCGGCAAATAATTGCCTAAAAAAGAAGTTTGAATTTAGACTTACACTTTTTAGTGTTTAGTTTAATATTCCTCTCTTTACTTCCTTCGGTGTCCGATCTTTTTCTTATACGAACACTTATTAGTGGTTTGTATAAAAAGGTCTATATTTTTGTACCAATTCGGTACTAATTATTAATATATATATTACGCCATTAAATTTATATTTGGCATATATATTAATATTTTTGGGTTTACACTCTAAGAGTTATATTCGTATTTATTGCCTAGTTGCTTTAAATATAACTCGTGTAAATTGATTATTTAATATTATTATTTGTTAGACTTGTTAGAATATTATTTAATTATTCCACCGGCCTAGAACTGTAACATTCTAGACCAAAACTCTTTCTTTGTTTGAAATGTGATTTTTGTAGATATTGTATTCTACACTTACGGGAGGTGAAGTGACGTGAGGTGATCCTTGTTCTAAGACCCAAGCCTTAGGCATTCTAACGGGGAGTTAGTTGCCTTTGCGCCGTGAGGAAAAGGAAAGACCCAAGACCCGATCTAAGATCCAAGACCGTAATTTGTTGAAAGTACAAATACTACACCAAGGGCTACAATGACTTTGAGGAGATAGCGGGGAGTTATTGTCCGAGACAAGTCTTGTAGAGTTTTTGTACATTTATTTTGAGAAAGTAATGGGGAGTTACGTTTCAAGATAAATATTTGTATGATGTAAAGGCTTCTCCGCCTACGCTAAGGAGTGTATTTAAATAACAAAATCTCGAGACCGGGGAGGTGCTTGGGGACTGAACTAAGGGGGCTTATATATTTAGTTAACAATATATAAGTGGTCCGAACTAGGATAAAAATCATCGTGTGGTATTCTCTTTCCCCTACTCTTTACTTTCCGCACTTAAAAAATTGGATTTAAAAGGGTAACAATTTTTAAGAGGTAAAGAAATATTTTTAAACGCCAATAATATTTTTAAAAGGGTAATTAAGTTATTCCACCCTCCTTCTATCTTAATTACGTCATTATTACCCATTATTTGGGACCTATCAATTGGCATCAGAGCAGTGCTTTTTAACAAGTTTGTTTAGACTCAACAGATTACAGGCATATACAAAGAGTCAATTCTTATGGCGTATCTGAATACCATTGGATGTGGTGAAGGTCTTTCTAGTTCAAGACCTCCTCTCTTTGATGGAACAAACTTTGCCACGTGGAAGACAAGATTCAGGATCTATGCTAAAGCCCAAGGTGTCAAAGTTTGGATGGCCATCGAAGACGGTGTTGTTGTACCCACTAAAATAATAGATGACATAGTTATTGAAAAGAAAGTGGGTGAATACACTCGTGGAGATGAGGAACTTATGAATATTGCCGCGAAAGTGGAAATGGTTCTCACAGGTGCCCTTGCAGAAAAAGAATACAAATGTGTTAATAACTGCAAGTCTGCACAAGAAATGTGGAACAAATTGGTCATTACCTATGAAGGTACTATCAACATTAAAGAATCACGTATGGATACTCTAATCCAAGAATACGAGAAATTTAAGTTTCACGATAGTGACACCATCATAGATATTGTTAGGTCCAAACTATCGTAGAAGGGGGTGTTGAATATGATATTGGTAATTTTTCAATTTGGTTCGTGTTTATAGATATATTCTTGGTGAGCAATAAATATAGCAGTCATGATTCTAAATAACAAGAACAATCTTCGGAAATATACTTGTATTATATAAACCTAAGGTGTTACACTCTCACAAAGATGTATGAGCTACAATGAATCTCACAACAAGAAATAAATACGAGCTTTAATGGCAGTGCTATTCTCTCTGTCTCTCTCTCTCAGTTGTATCTATTTGTGTGTGTTGTGTTCTGATTACTTTCAAAATGAAAATAAATTTTGTTTATATGTAGACTTTACAATAAAGTGAAATACAATTCTAAGTGTCGACCAATTCTTCTCCTGTGTTGACTTGAGTTGACTTGAGGTTAATCTTCTAAGTGTCAAAGAATGCTTCCTTGTGCAGAGTACTTAAAAAATAATCCAGCCTTTGAGAAGAGCTATGTGTCGAAGTTTAATTCCTTGTATACATGCCTTGGTCATTTTGAATCATTTAGATACATGTGTCGAATTCTCTTTACAATGGAGTCCATGTGTCGATTATGTCACACTCTAGCATGCCTTAGAATTATTTCCATCACCTAACTCATGTATGTGTTGAATTGTGTCAACTATGAAGTGTATGTGTCGACTAGTGTACACTCTACATTGCCTTAGAATAATTTTCATTTTTATTCATACCATGTGTCGAATTCTTAAGCAATGTATAGGTTACTTAGCCACTTTTAACACCCATTAGTCTATGTGTCGAATAGTTCTTTAATGTACAAATGACTTAGACTATTTTAGGCATCACAAAGCCATGTGTTGAATTCTTCAACCATGTTCTACTTGACTTGTATTCTTTTTGGCTTGCATACTTGCTTCCTGTCAGTTCTTCTTCTGTATAGANTCTGTATGTTAATTAATTTCCATGACTATCCTATGCACACCTTCAAAATTGTTGCTAACATGTTAAAAGATGCAATCCTAATTGAAGAAGTCATGACCAGACAACGGATTCTAGAGGCAACTGAAGAAAACAATGTAAGGGAAGAGAAAGAAAGAAAAAAGAGATATGATCATGCCAATCATCAACAACAACAAAATAGGTAGGCTTGATATCTTGTATTAATTTATAAAATTTATCATTTTACAAATTGGGGGAGGTTGTTGGACCAAATCAAGCCTATTCTATGTAATTATTTGTCTAGCTATAACATATTTAGAACTTCTGTAATAGGGTAGTGACTTAGACATTTCTATGTATTACAGCAGATAGAAGTTTGATCAGATTGTAATTTCAAGTTTTGATTAAAGTCAAGAATAAAGTCTGTTAGAAGATTCAATTTGAATCATGCAACAAGACAAAGAAGGCTTATTGAAGAAATAAGGAATGCAGTCTGAGAATTCGACTAAGGAAAATGCACATTCGAGAAGTCAATCATTCTAGAAGTCAGGAATATGCAACTAGTCGAGAAGTCTCAAAACACACTCATTGGCTCAGTATTTGATCGAGAAGTATCCATTCGAGAAGTCAGGATATTGAAGCCAATCGAGTAGTGTGAAATGTTAGATATTCGAGAAGTCCAGAAAACCAATTCGAGAAGTTAGCAAAATGGGCATTCGAGAAGTGGTAGAGCTGAATCAATCGAGAAGTCTCAATTTCAAGTGTTCATTCGATAAGTCTAGTCTAATCGAGAAGTCATCAAATATGGTATGCGATCGAGAAGTCTAAACATTCGAGAAATCAACCATTCAAGGACTAATCGAGAAGTCACAGTTAGTACTCAATCGAAAAATCAATCACTATGAATTCTCGAATTAATTTCAACAGAGTACTCGACTGTTCCAAAGAGCTATTTTCAAGGAAAACTGCAGAAGAACAAGACAAATAATTTGCAGCTTTGTCTTTGCATGACAAGTCAAGCCTGTGAAGATAGAGACAAGTCTATAATGAAGCTGGGAAGATAGTCAAGACAAATGACAGAAGATATAAGGCTGTACATAGCAGACTGTCAAAACAGTGTTAACAACAAATAGATATCAGTCAAATATAAAGTATTTCCTATCTATTTCTAGGTTTAGCTAAACTGTCTTTTGTGAGCATGTGCACATGACATGTTGTCTATATATTTTATGCACAACCTCATTAGACAGTGTCTTTGATTTTTTACATCAAGAATTAACAACTTGTAATCTTCCAAGAACAAGAAGCTGAAATTCAGTTTGAATTTCAGATTGTAGCAATGNTTTTTACATCAAGAATTAACAACTTGTAATCTTCCAAGAACAAGAAGCTGAAATTCAGTTTGAATTTCAGATTGTAACAATGTACAATTAGATTGAAAGTTACATCTTGTGTTTACTTTACTTATTGTTATATGTTCTTGTAAACACTTAACTTGTTTCAACAGTTTAAGATTCAACCAATTAAACAGTTCATCAAAGTTTTCTAAATCAAAAATAGGGTAAAAGTTTTGAAGTATACATTAACCCCCCCCCCCTTGTAAACTTCTGGGACTCCTAATTCCTAACACAAAATATTACAATTTATTAGTTAAATTTTAAGGAGTGAAAATATTTAAATTTTAGATAATAAATTTTGAAAATAAACTATTACGGTGTATAGATATATTTATTAAATTATTAGTTAAAAGAATATGAATTTACATGAATATGATTATATGTGTGTGTATGTATGTGTTTGTATTGAATATATTTTCATATATAAAATGGATTTTAAATAAATGTTTTAATTCATCATTAATCTGTCCCACCCAGTTGTTCGGACCCTTATATTTTATATAATTACTTATGTACCATTATTTTAAAATTTCAGTTAAAAAAAGGTAGAATTTATGTCATTATTGGATATTGAACCATTAATCTCATGATATATAATCATAGTCATAGATTGCGGGTGTGAGAAAAAAAGGATATTCTCGAGAGGTCGTAACTATGATTAAAAAAACTACAAAATTTTGTGGGTGTAAGAAAAAAATATATTCACATGTATGTAACTAAACAAAATATAATAAGCAATCAATTATGATATGTACAATTAAATAAATGAGTTTAG
This sequence comes from Oenanthe javanica, assembly GCA_008931105.1. Classification (NCBI taxonomy): domain Eukaryota; kingdom Viridiplantae; phylum Streptophyta; class Magnoliopsida; order Apiales; family Apiaceae; genus Oenanthe; species Oenanthe javanica. The sequence continues at coordinate 11,851 of QRFB01009305.1, read as the reverse complement.
AAAATGACTATCTTGCTTCTAAGGATGACCTAAGGTAATTATCTAAAGTTAAAAAGATTTTCCATATAAATACACCAGGGGTTTATTGTAATTACAGAAAGTTTTATATATTTACAAAAATGACACAACCTTTTTACACTAGAAAATATTCTAACCTGAGTTAATTTTTCTAAGGTCAACGTTCTGGGATTTTTTTCTCTTAGAAAATTATATTTAAGAATAAGATATTAGATTGTATATACAAAAATTTAGTAAATTTGGATAAAAAAATATAAATTTTGTATAATAGAACTTTTTATAATATATATGAAAGGATGTTGTATTTTTAATATTTTCTAATTTTTTTAGTGTTTTAATATTTGTCTAATATTATTAAATTTAAATAGATTTTTGGAAGTAACTAAATCACTTAGTAACCTCCCATAGGATTATTGAAGTGATCCTTTCGAGATTCAATGTTAATTTCAATAAGTGGTTATTTTTCCTAAAACTTCTATTTTAATAGAGTAAAATGTTTGAAAAAGAAATATTATGGTATGGTATTTTTTAGAAGACTATTGTTATATTAATAAGGCAAAGTACAGATTTTTCTGTACCTAAATATAAATCTTTTTTCGAACAATATTGTTTATTGAAATTAGGTGTTTCCTAAAGGAACTACCAGAATAAAATATTATCTATCTCAATGAAAATATTATTTATGTAATTTTTTACCTGTGCCNATTAGGTGTTTCCTAAAGGAACTACCAGAATAAAATATTATCTATCTCAATGAAAATATTATTTGTGTAATTTTTTACCTGTGCCTCATATTTAAAATATAATTTTCTCCCAGTGTTCCATTTTATCTTTTATTCGGAGAAAAATATTTTAAATACACTAGTATCTTCCCACAAGCCCTCAACTATATTTTATATATGGGAATACTAGTAAACAATTTTATTTATGTCAAAACTTTAGCTTAAGGGCTGATTTATTTCGTCGAACAGCTATATGTATTTTATTTTGATTTGGGACACAACTTTATCGTTTTTTGATCAAATAAAATACTTTCACTTGTTAGGATGACTTCAAAATTTTTATGGGTCATTAGAATAATGTAAAATAGTGTTACCATTTTTCTCATAATTTTCTGAGAAGTTTTATTTTCGAGTCAGTTCGTATGGTTCGTATTTTATTCATTTTTTAGGAAAATATTCCAAAAAATTTTTTTTGGATAGAATATTATTTATAATATTTCCAGAAAAATAAAGATATTATTTTCATAATTATTGTATTTATTAATGAATTTTGGTGTTATGTGCTTATTATTATTTGTTACGTGTTTATTTGATTAATACGAAACAATAAGCACTAATTGACTTGGTCAAACCCAAAAATGCTCCTTCCCCAAATACGCATTAGATTTCCCCCCAAGGAATTCAAATTCCCCCCACCATCTATTCAAAATTTGGGAGCATCAATCTCAACCCTCCATTCCAAGTCAATCTCCGGCATTCATTCCCTCTAGTTCTATTTATAAATACAACCCCTCCACCCCCTGATTTCTCTACACTAAGAAAGTCAAAATACTTCTCATTTTTTGTAAAGCTAGTCTCATATTTAGTAGAAGTAATATCTCCTCCTTATCTCTAGAATACTTCTCTCTTGTAACCTATTTTGTTCCAACTTTTAGGTTCTTCCACAAAAGGTTATAATTTATAAATTAGCTTTCTATCTTTGATTTCTCTTCTACACCAAGCTTAAACATCTTAGATCTATCCAATTAAAACTCGTTGGCCTTGAAAAGAGGGGGGAAAATCATTTTCGAATTTTCCGACCAAATTCCGGCGAGTTTTTCTGGTGAACTCTAAAGCTTGTTTTTGAGTTCATATTTATGGTGTAATAAAGAGGAAATCTTCTTGGCTTCAAAGTCTTTGATTTTCCTTGAGTTTTTTGAAAAAATCTTTTATAAAGATCCAACAAATCTTGAAACCCATTTGATTATTTATAAATCCAATTGGCCTTGAAATTTGTAGATCTATACAAAATGATCAAAACCAAGCATTTCTAAGTTGATTCTCTCGTTCTATAAAGGCTCCATTTAGCCCATTAGTAGCCTTGAATATTTGGCCCATTTCGTATTAGAAAAATTTGGCGAAGTTCTCCGGTGAGCTTTTTGGCCATATTTGGAAACCATAAAGGCTTCTTTAATTTTCCTAGTTCTTTTGCATAAATTCGGCATAACTTGGTACGAGAAAAATCCAACCATTCGTGATTTTTTCGATCAACATTCCGGCGAACTTGTGGAGATGTTTTGAGAAAACCTTAGCCTATACAAAGAGAATCAATCAAGACTATTTTATTCGAGCCTTAACCGACCATATACGCTCCTACATTTCTTATCCGACAACTATTTACCTAAAAAGGAAGTTTGAATTTAGACTTACACTTTTTAGTGTTTAGTTTAATATTCCTCTCTTTACTTCCTTCGGTGTCCGATCTTTTTCTTAAACAAACACTTATTAGTGGTTCGTATAAAAAGGTCAATATTTTTGTACTAATTCGATACTAATTATTAATATATATTAGGCCATTAAATTTATATTTGGCATATATATTAGTATTTTTGGGTTTATACTCTAAGAGTTATATTCGTATTTATTGCCTAGTTGCTTTAAATATAACTCGTGTAAATCGGTTATTTAATATTCTTATTTATTAGATTTGTTAGAATATTATTTAATTATTCCACCGGCCTAGTACTGTAACATTCTAGACTAAAACTCTTTCTTTATTAAAGGTGATTTTTGTAGATATTGTATTATAAACTTACGTGAGGTGAAGTGACGTGAGGTGATCCTTGTTCTACGACTTGGCCTTAGCCAGTCTAACGGAGAGTTAGTTGCCTTTGCGCCGTGAGGAACAGGAAAGACCCAAGACCCGATCTAAGATCCAAGACCATAATTTGTTGGAAATACAAATACTATACCAAGGGCTACAACAGCTTTGAGGAGATAGCGGGGAGTTATTATCCGAGACAAGTCTTGTAGGGCTTTTGTACATTTATTTTGAGAAAGTAATGGGGAGTTACGTTTCAAGATAAATATTTATATGCTGTAAAGGCTTCTCCGCCTACGCTAAGGAGTGTGTTTAAGTAACAAAATCTCGAGACCGGGGAGGTGCTCGGGGACTAGACTAAGGGGGCTTATATATTTAGTTAACAACATATAAGTGGTCCTAACCAGGATAAAAATCCTCGTGTGGTATTCTCTTTCCCTTACTCTTTACTTTTCGCACTTAAAAATTGGATTAAAAAGGGTAACAATTTTTAAGAGGTAAAGAAATATTTTTAAACGCCAGTAATATTTTTAAAAGGGTAATTAAGTTATTCAACCCCTCTTCTATCTTAATTATGTCATTATTACCCACTATTTGGGACCTATCAATTGACATCAGAGCAGTACTTTTTAACATGTTTGTTTAGTCTCTACAGATTACAGGCATATACAAAAAGTCAATTATTATGGCGTATCTGAATACCATTGGATGTGGTGAAGGTCTTTCTAGTTCAAGACCTCATCTCTTTGATGGAACAAACTTTGGCACGTGGGAGACAAGATTCAGGATCTATGCTAAATGCCAAGGTGTCAAAATTTTGATGGCCATCGAAGACGGTGTTGTTGTACCCACTAAAATAATAGATGACATAGTCATTGAAAAGAAAGTGGGTGAATACACTCGTGAAGATGAGGAACTCATGAATATTGTCATGTAAGTGAAAATGGTTCTCACAAGTGCCCTTGCAGAAAAAGAATACAAACATTTTAATAATTGCAAGTCCGCACAAGAAATGTGGGACAAATTGGTTATTACCTATGAAAGTACTATCGACATTAAAGAATCACGTATGGATACTCTAATTCAAGAACACGAGAAATTTAATTTGCATGATAGTGAAACCATCATAGATATGGAAACAAGGTTTACACGTATCATCAATGGGCTTTCCCAACTTGGTAAGGTATACACTACGAACGAGAAAAATCATAGAATACTAAAGACTTTGCCTCTAAGTTGGAAAGTGAAGGCGACTACGATAAAGGAAATGCATAACCTCAATATCTACACTATTGATAACCTATTCGGTAATCTTCGTGCATACGAGGAGGATAATATTCTAGAAAAGGTTATTCCTAAAATGGAAGATAAAAAGAAAAATATGGCCTTAAAGGCTATATTGATCGATGAGGATGAAAACGGAGATGACTTAAACGAAGAGCTCCAAAGATTAGATGAGTAAGATATTGCACTTTTAACAAGGCAACTTTAAGAGTTCTCCAAAGTAAGGCTCATATGTACGGAAAAAGATTCCTTAAATTGAACAACCAAAACAAGGTGTTCAATTATAAAGGAAGGCCTAACTACAAGAGTACTTATCCGGCAAATAAATACAATCAAGGTAAAATTGTATAATAAGCGTCAAATGCTTAGAGCAATGCCAACAAATATGTTCCTAACAAACCAAAGGAATAAACTGCCGAAGAACTACAAGATCTTTACTTTGAATGCAAACAACTAGGCCATTTTAAACGAGAATGCCCTAAGCTTGCTAAGGGACATGTTCTAGTGGCTGAAAACAGTTGGGATCTAACTGAGGATGAAGCTGAACAAGAATCAACTGAAGAGATTATTAATCTGTCTCATGGGACTAAGTGATGCATCTACTTCGGAAGATCAACCTTCTACTTCTACTCAAGAGGTAAACTCCCATCTCAACACTCTTTTTGAATCAAATATCAATGATTAAGATATTATTCAAAGATTTAAATTAAGCTATGATAAGCTTAATAATAGATTTTGTTTGATTAAATCTGAAAAAGAGATATTTGAAGAAAAATGCATATTTCAACAAAAAGAAGTGAGATTGATGAATGAATTTCATATCAAATACAATGAGGAAATTTATAGTCTCACTCTTCAAAACGATCATTTAAAACTTAAGAACAATCATTTTCAAGAAATCAAAAGAAATCTTGAAGTTGAAATATGTTCTCTTGATTTTCAACTAATTGATGACAATCAAAACTTATGTGTTGAACTTTTTGATTTGAAAATTCGATATCAATCAATTTTTTATTCAAATGCTTCATGTCACTCTCATATTGAACAACTCGAAGAAACCATAAGTGGTAAAATCGAGGAAGATTCATCAAAAGTATTTGAGTTAAGAGAAAATGAGATTCTCCATGAGTTGGAACAAAAGGGGAAGGAAGTAGTCTACTTCGAAGATCTTATGTAAAAGATCTTGAATGTAACGCTCAACTTTCCGATGACCTTGAAGCAACTCAGAAAGAGTCATTTAGACTCAAAAATGAAAATGATAAACTCTTGGCCCAAATCAGTGATCAAGAAAATGTCTTGAAAAACAAGGTCAACAACCTTGAAAGAGAAAAGACTAATCTTGAAAAACAAATTCGTCAATTTACCAAAAGAAATGAAATCCTTGATAGATTACTTAGCTATGGTTGAATGGGATGAAATAATGAAGGTTTAGGATATTGTTAGCAATTAAGAGTCCCAGAAGTCTACAGGGAGGGTAAATGTATACTTCAAAGATTTTTGATCTTTTTGAAACTATTATGGACTGTTTGTTGTTTGAGTGAGAGTCTTTTAAAACAAGCTTGGTATTTGCAAGAACATAAAACAATACATAAAATAAATACCAGATGTAACTTTCAATCTAATTGTATTAGAATGAACTTTGTTACAATCTGAAATTCAAATTGAATTTCAGCTTCTTGTTCTAGGAAGAATACAAGGTATGAATACACTTGATACTTTTTCAAAGAAACTGTCTTATGAGGCTGTGCATAAAATATATAGACAACATGTCCTATGACACTTGCTCACATAAGACAGTTTAGCTAAAACTAGAAATAGACAAGAGATACTTTACATTTGACTACTATCTATTTCTAGCTAACACTTGTCTTGACAATCTGTTATGTTCAGCTTTATATCTTCTGTCATTTTTCTTGCTTATCTTCTCAGCTTCATTGTAGTCTTGTCTCTATCTTCACAGGCTTAACTTATCCATAAGGACATAGCTGCAAATTATATGTCTTGTTCTTCTGCAATTCTCATTGAAAATAGCTCTTTGAAACAATCGAGTACTCTGTTGAAATTGCTTCGATAAGTCATGGTGATTTATTTCTCGATTGAGCAAAAACTGTGACTTCTCGATTAGTCTTTGAATGGCTTAATTCTCAAATGTTTAGACTTCTCGATCACATACTATATTTGATGACTTCTCGATTAGACTAGACTTCTCGAATGATCACTTGAAACTGAGACTTCTCGATTGGTTCGGCTTTACCACTTCTCGAATGCTTCTTTGGCTGACTTCTCAAATTGTTTTACTGGACTTCTCGAATGTGTACTTTTTCACACTACTCGATTAGCTTCTATATCCTGACTTCTCGAATGGTTCAGCTATATCACTTCTTGATCGAATACTGAGCCAATTGAGCACTTTGAGACTTCTCGACCAATTGCATTTTTGACTTCTTGAATATTATGACTTCTCGAATGATCTATTTTCCTTAAAAGAATTTTCAAGTTGCATTCCTTATTCTTCAAGTAGCCTTCTTTGTCTAATTTCATGATTCACCTTGAATCTTGTAACAGACCTCATTGAATTATCTAAGTCACCAACATATTACTGAAGTATACAAATGTTACAACAAGACAAACAATTTCATAGAGTAGGCTTGATTTGGTCCAACAGATATGATCCAAAAATTTATGTCCAAAAGAAAGATCATACTCCAAAAATGAGAAAATATGAAGTTCCTAAATGACCTTCAATTATCTGTTCCTATTGTAACAAAAGTGGATATGATCGTCTCTTTTGGAAAGCAAAGAATGATGTCAAGAAAGGTAAACTTGTGTGGGTTCCTAAAGGACAAAACCATATAAGAGGAATAACATGACGAAAGGTCATGCAACGATAAAGAAAATGTCAAATGATCAAAGTCAACCAAACTTTCACTATCATCAACAACCGATTGCATATCATACTCAAAATGTTTCATACCATGCAAATTATAGAAATGCTTATCCCATATTCATGCATATGATTCTCGCACTCAAAGATATAATGCTTATACTAGACAAAATGCATCATAATCTAAGAATTATGCATCTAGAAAATTGTATGAAAATGAAAGTGTTTATCCTGTACCTAGATTTATAAATGTTGTTTCACAAGAACGTTATTATGGACTAACCCATGGACTCTTAACTAGAAAGGGTACCAAATGTTTAACCCAAACTGTCATGCAGGCCTGCATTACTGCTAAGCAATGAATGTGGTACCTTGATAGTGGTTGTTCAAGACATATGACTGGAAATAAGTCACTCTTGACCAATATCAAAAAGGTAACCAATGGAAACGTAACATTTGGAGATAGCAGTAAGGGGAACATAATTAGAATTGGTGATATTGGAGCATCTCAGTTTAAGATATCAAATGAACAACTAGTCACTAGACTAAAGTATAATTTTCTCTCAATCAGTCAACTATACGACAGTGGATGTAGGGAAATTTTTCATCCGACTCACTGTTCAATTTTTGACAAAAATGGAAACCTAGTTCTTAAGTGTCAACGTGTAAGAACGTATACACGTGTGACATTCGGAATTATAGTAACGTTTGTCTTATGACCACAAATGATGATCCATGGTATGGCACCGAAGGTTGGGCCATGTAAACATGAAACTCATCAAGAACATTTGTTCGAAAGAACACGTTCATGGTTTGCCAAAATTGAACTTCGTGAAATATCATATATGTGAAGCTTGTGAAATCGGAAAACAAATTCGGGCTTCTCACAAACCCAAGTTCATGGTGTCTACTTCTAGACCACTTGAATTATTACATATGTATCTTGTCAGACCTGTACCAGTTCTAAGTTTAGGCAGAAGTTTATACACTCTCGTTATAGTGGATGATTTTTCCCGATATACTTTGACTGAGTTTCTCAGATCTAAAAGTGATGCTTTTGCATCATTTTCTGTTTGGTGCAAGAAAGTTCAAAATCAACAAGGCACATCGATTGTCTATATAAGGACTGATCATGGCCGAGAATTTGAAAATTCTGATTTTATTCACTTTTGCAATGAAAGTAGTATTACTCACAACTTCTCTCATCCCTATACACCTCAATCAAACGGGGTTGTTGAAAGGAAGAATATAAAACTTCAAGAAATGGCAAAAACAATGCTAAATGAATATCATCGACCTAAATATTTTTAGGCCGAAGTGAAAGTGTTTGTCCTAAATCCAATCATGTATGATGAGTTAGGAAGAACTTTCTTGTATTCTTATTTGATTTCATTAATATTAATAAAAGACTTATTTGTTTTATTACGGGCTTTATCTGTTTAAAGTGTCTTAAATAAGATGTTCCATAGTTTAGAGTGAAGCTTCTAGAATTATAATGAGATTATAATAGTGAGATCTAGAAGATGATGACTCTTGACTTAAACAGTTCCTGATCATAGGATAACTAATTGGAAGTTAGTGAATCCGCAAAGATTGGTACATACTATGCTTGCTCCTTTAAGGAGGATGTCTGTTCTCATAGGCATTTGTGTGGTGACACTATAGCTAGTATGTAGGTGCTTATTAAGGAATAAGTTCACTGAACGTGACTCGATAAATTGAACAACTAATGGAGTTTACTCATGTGTCAATAGTTGTTCACTAAGTGATAGTTGTGCAAGTATCCTTAGACTTGAGATCGTTAAAGTTATCTTGTATATAATGAACTATGTTTTGGTTTAGTCCTTAGTCTCAAGGACATCCATTAGGTCTATTCCGGGCATAGGGATTTGTGTATGAAGATAGTTAACGTCAATAGAGGATCCACCCCTTCCAGTATGGGAAGAGAATATCCTATGTTATTCTTAGTATGCGAGTTCTGGAATCTCTGGCCAGAGTGAATGAAATTAGAAAGGAGTTTCTAATTTGCATTAATATGAACTTTGCACTATGAATAAGAAAACATATGATTAAATTTAATAGGCTTGACACGAGTTCCATGCCTTGTATTTAATCGGGATATTGTAGGGTGGAAGGAATTGATTGTGCGGTAACTAGTCACTGACAGGTTCTTGGCAGTGAATTCATATTATCCGGATAGTCGCGATATGTTGAGAAGCATCACTCACGATGTAGAATAAATATAATTAATCAGTTAATTATATTTAATGAATTATTAGAATTCATATAAATAATAAATAAAAAGTTTATTATTATTTATTTCTACTACCGGCTTAATATTGAACCTACATGGTCACACCATAAAAGAATATTTTCTTTGATGAAAAGATTTAAATTATGAGAGAGAGAATTATTTTCTAAATAGTTTAGAAAAGGAAATAATGATTAAAATAGTTTTAATTATTATTAAAGCATTTTATTAAAATATGGGGTTTAATATAATAATATATATTGATATATTATTTATGGAAAAACCCTAGGATAGTCCTATAAATAGAATGAGATGCATCATTCTAAAGACACTTCTTCTTTTGGAGAAAACACTAGCCTCCATCTCTCTCTCTCTCTTTTCTCTCTAAAATAAGTTTTAGAAATTATTTGAAGATCTTCATCAAAGGAAGAATTCTTGGTGGATACAGGTAGAGTACTTCACACTCTGAGAAGTAGCTGCTAGGATCTCTTGTTCACACACTTGGATCGCTTTAAAGGTATGGTTTCGATTCCATCTCGATTTATATGATTATATGCGATCATATATATGGGTTTACGGTAAAAAATTGTAATATCACGCTTCCGTACCTCCGTAAATTTCCTTCATTGGCATCAGAGCGAGGTTATGCATATAGAGATTCATGTAAAAAAATTCAGATTTTTTGGAGCACGTATGGATTTATTATGATTTTTGCAAGTTTATTTAGATTTAATTATGAATTAATTCGAAATATTTTTTGCATGAGATTTTGACCACTGATCTGGATTCTACAAGTGTTGTGGATCATCTGGGTATTTTTT
>QRFB01009304.1:0-31381 GCA_008931105.1 Oenanthe javanica | reverse complement strand
GATGTGTAAACTATTTAAGGGTGGGATCTGGGATGATTAACATTAGAAATATAACAATCGATGCGTACAGACGTACAGTTATCCCTTAATAATAAAATAAAATAATATACGATCCAATTACTCAGGAGATCAAATATCTTATTAAAAATCATTAATAATATCTATCACCGTCTCATTATTTTTATAGAAACGCCGGTCCATACTTGATACTCTAGCCACATGCATGCCAACCACAGATTGCTAATTATTGAAAGAAAATAAAACANGGAGTAGAAGGTTTTACCGGTCACATTATTGAAGATGGATTATTGGGATCGTTTTGGCATGTATATTTTTGCATTTTCTACGTACGGCTCAGTGTAAGGAGATATAAGAGCTCCAGAGATTAAGAAAATCGATAATTCGTCCATTCAAGTTTAACATGTATTTATTTACAAATAATCTTTTCAAACCTATCAAAAAATATGAGGCCCATCGTTAAATTTACCTTTATCATATGATGTTTTCACGTATATGATAAAGAGAAAAATGAACGTAAGAATTTAGTATAAAATAAAATTATATTAGTTAAATTTTAAATGAATTCCGTTTTTACNATTGATCCGGAAGATAATGATTCGATAGGCAAATATTAGTTTATTTATATAATTAAAATATCATATTTTTATTTTNAATTTAGTATAAAATAAAATTATATTAGTTAAATTTTAAATGAATTCCGTTTTTACAAAATTAACCATCTAATATTTGCATATAAAATTTTATGTATCTTAGCTAATTTAGCTAAGATGTATATTAAGTTCCCTAATATCTATGATAAATGTAACAACTTGTATAATTCTGCTATCAAAGGGTATTGTCAAGCACCGTCAACCAAGTTCTTGCACTATATTTAGTTAAAGAAACCTTCTTAATACATACTAGTTTATACCAGGTGCATCATCAAATTGTTTTAATATTTCAAAAAAAAATATTTTAATATTTTTAACATGATTTGAATTTAATTTTTATAATAATAATTTAAAATTTATTCAATATTATATATATATATATATATATAAATATTCATATACTTTTGTATTGGTATTTGTATTTTAGTAACATAATAATATTTGTATGTTATATTTAGAGATGCGTAATAATTAGGAGATTAATGTGAGATTTGTTTTAATTAGGAGTGAGATTAATGTTTAATAAGATAATATTTGTATGTTTTGTTTAGAAAAGTGTATTAGTTAGGAGATTAATTTAAGATGTGTTTTAGTTTGAAGTGTATTAATTAATTAGTATATTAATTTGAGATGTGTTTTAATTAGAATATTATTTTTTAACATTTAGGCCCAATAATAATTAGCCGGCCTAAATACCGACCAACTATTGATTACCAAATTTTTAATGTTTCAGTTTTAATAATATTATATGTATAGATTATCCAGGAATAGTTATATAAAAGGAGCAATATCAGGGATGAGGTTGTATGTATGATATATATATTTTTAAAATTAAATTTTATTAAAATTGGATGGTCAGCATCGTTTTTATGGTTGAACTTAGTATTTCAAAAAAAAATCTAGTTATTATAATATAATATAGATTTTTTAATTAATTACGGAGCGTTTATCGAAATTACGTACAAAAAGAAGTGGGATGTAAAACACAGCTATGCCTTCAATTTCTATGAGCTAGAGGGGCGGATGTGTAAACTATTTAAGGGTGGGATCTGGGATGATTAACATTAGAAATATAACAATCGATGATATGATACGTACAGACGTACAGTAATCCCTTAATAATAAAATAAAATAATATACGATCCAATTACTCAGGAGATCAAATATCTTATTAAAAATCATTAATAATATCTATCACCGTCTCATTATTTTTATAGAAACGCCGGTCCATACTTGATACTCTAGCCACATGCATGCCAACCACAGATTGCTAATTATTGAAAGAAAATAAAACATTGATCCGGAAGATAATGATTCGATAGGCAAATATTAGTTTATTTATATAATTAAAATATCATTTTTTTTTCAGGGTATATTTTATTTTAATTTTGCTGTAAATATTACCTATATAAATAACAGCCTCAGTCGAGGTGACAACTTAATTGGCTATGGAAACAAACAGTACGCCAACTTTGACTTCTCTAGGATACAACCAAACTTGCACACAACACGTGCATATTGGACTTGTCAGTGATGATAAAGCAATAAATACAATTTTAAATGCATTTTCTGGACTGCAGAGTGATCAGTGACTACATTTAACAAATAATTTAGTTTTGAAGGGCAAATTTAAGCTTAACTACGGTGTTTAACTAGAAAAACAACCATTCATCTCTTCGAACAAGATAATGGAAAATTATTTGAAAAATTACCATGTGCTTTTGCTAAATATCCCTACAACAATAAATCATCAGTTGTGTGCTCTTATTTATTTTATTTTTTTTCAAATTTACGATATAAAGTTTGTGTCGCAAATTGAAGATCGGACAACTCATTGCTTCTCTTAAAAAATTGATGTTAGAAAAATGGGAAGATATTGGCTAGCTTAATGTCAGAACCAAATAGTAAACCTCATGCCTTGTGTATTCCATATCCTGCACAAGGCCACATAACTCCGGTGCTAAAACTAGCCAAACTTCTTCATCAGAAAGGCTTTCATATTTCATTTGTCAACACAGACTTTAACCATAACCGCCTAATCCGATCAAGAGGTCCGAACGCCCTCGATGGCTTGCCCGATTTCAGGTTTTACTCTATCCCTGATGGCCTACCCCCCTCGGATCCCGATGCAACTCAAGATATTCCTGCCCTGTGTAAGTACACTCAAATCAACTGCTTAGCTCCCTTTAGCAACCTTATTGCCAACCTCAACAACTCCTCCGTCTCCGGGGTACCCCCTGCGACATGTATTGTTTCTGATGCGATCATGACATTCACTATAGAAGCTGCTGATAATTTTGGTATTCCTCTTAGTTCTAGTGTGGACAGCCAGCGCTTGCAGCCTCCTAGCATACATGCAGTACCAGAAACTTGTGGAAAGAGGCTATACACCACTACAAGGTACACCTACATCTTTAATTTGGATCTAGATTTAATAACTAAATAATTTTATACTGCTAAATTAGCAGTATTTCTTACTGTATTAATAAAAAAAATACACAGTGTACATCTTTATTTTACCAAGGTACCAGGCTCTAAAGTTGAACTGAAATTCGTATCAAACGTCTCTGTTTTCCTTTCTCTGTATATATATCTCGAGATCCTTACACTGTGGTAATACTGATACTATAAAACTGCAGCTTTATAAATTTACATAACATAAAGCATACAAATGGACATCTGAGAACTCCGAGCCCATCATTGGGTAGACTCAACACCCCTGTTTCCCGGAAGATCTATCTTTAATCTAGAAAGTATATTACTAGCTAGCTGTGAGCCCATATATATTGTGTACTCGAACTCCAAACTATTCCATATACAAGAAAAGAGCACAGCCTGTTGACCAAATGTCTGGGGTAAAATGAATCTTGTATCTCTAACATTTATTCGACAATTTTTATTTTTTTGGTGACCTTAAAATGTTAGAGATACATTTAGTTAGTAAACTCATGTGTAAAACTCCATGTTCTCTCTTTTGTTCGTTTGCTTTGCAGATATGAGCGATGTAACAAATGGCTATCTAGATACAAAAATTGATTGGGTGCCGGGAATGAAAGACATGACATTGAAGTATTTTCCAAGCTTCCTCAGAACTACTGACATAAATGATATCATGCTAAATTTCTTTCTAGTTGAGGTTGCAGCGGTTCCTAAAGCTCGTGCAATCATAATAAACACATTTGACACTCTCGAAAAGGATGCTCTGCATGCGATTTCTGCCACTCAACCGCATATTTATTGCCTAGGGCCGCTAAACTTCATGATGAATCACATCCAGGACAATAGACTTCTGTCCATCGGCTCAAGTTTGTGGAAAGAAGAGACTAGTTGCATTGATTGGCTTGACAAAAGAGAGCCAAACTCGGTTGTTTACGTGAATTTTGGTAGTATCACTCCTATGACCGCTAAGCAGCTCACTGAATTTGCATGGGGCTTAGCTAACAGCAAGAAACACTTCTTGTGGATAGTCAGGCCTGATATAATTGCTGGTGACGCAGCCACGGTACCATTCGAGTTTGTGGTTGAAACGAAAGAAAGAGGCATGTTGGCGAGCTGGTGTTCTCAAGAACAAGTCCTCAAACACCCTGCCACTGGAGGATTTTTGACACACAGCGGGTGGAATTCAATTATCGAAAGCATATCAAGTGGTGTGCCTGTGATTTGTTGGCCCTTCTTTTCTGATCAACAGACGAATTGTAAGTACAGTTGGGCGGAATGGGGAATAGGAATGGAGATAGATAATAATGTCAAGAGGGATGAAGTAGAGGAGTTGGTGAGAGAGCTGATGGATGGTGACAAGGGAAAGAAATTAAACAAGAATGCATTGGAGTGGAAGAGGAAGGCCGAAGCAGCTGCTAGCCCTGGTGGTTCTTCTTCGATAAATTTGGACAGATTGGTCGATGAGGTGCTCCTGGCTACGTAGTTAAAAATATTGTGGTAGCAATAAAAAGTAGTGCCATCTCTTTTATAATATCACAAGGGTACTACGAAAACTAAATCGAGTTTTTTTTTTACAGAAAATAACTAAATCGAGTTGAGTTGAGTAAAAATAAAACAATTAATATATCATATATATGTTTTCACATCACAGGAGAAAGGCTTATTGCGACTGCTTTAATACAAAGAATCGATCGTAATTGCTTCAACTTATGATAGAATATTTTTGTCATTATTTAAGTTCTTATCATGTCGTAAATTATAAGTGGCTCTCCTATTTTGAATAAAATAATTAAAAATAATAATAATACGATGAATAATCTGTTACAATGGCCCTTCCCTTGTAGTGTTTTCGTCCTTGTAGTGTTTTCGTCAAGTTTAAAAATGTAGTACACAAAATTTTGAAAGCAAAAAACATTATCAGATGTATATTCTCGCACATAGTATAGGTTAATATATAAATAACGCATCATTACAAGTTACACCAACCTTATAATCTCTAACGACATAAATATCATAATTTTTTAGTCAAAAATCTGAGACTCATCCGTCGTCGGACTATTTATGATCTACTTGAATATAAAGTACCCGCTGTACTGTAGAAAAGCCCATGCCATCAGATATTTGAATAATTTTACTTCAATTTAATATTAATTTCTAATAAAATGTACCCACAAATATATATAACAAGACCGTTAAAATCTATTATCAAATGGATAAATTTTGGAGGTTAATCAATAGAAAGGTGAGACAAATTAATTTATTATAATTTTAAAATAAATTATTAAAATGGAACAAAACATTTATCAGCCAAACTATTTTATATATAATATCATACTTCAAATTTGAGGATATTTATATAACAATCAAAAAAAAAAACTCTACAAGAAGGTAAATCTAATTTATAAGGTTTTGACTTCTTCAATTAAGTATATCTTATTGGTTAAAGTTTAGTAAATAAATATCATTAAAAATGGAAATAATTTTATTTGTTTATTTAAATAATAAATATACACCACCCTATAACATGTACGTTAATATAAAATTAAAGAAATACAATTTTTGTCTTGAAAAATATATATTTAAGTATATAAATTTAAGTATAGTTTCAAATTTAAATTCTCAAGTATTATTTGATTTAAGTACTCCCTCCGTCCCTAATTAGTAATTTTTTTTATTTTTCGTGATCAAATTGACTAGTCTTTGAGTAACAATTAAAAATTATTCTTTTATAATTTTAAAAAACTAAAAAATATATTTTAAAGTAGATTATATATATTTTTTAACAACTTAAAATTTTAATTTTTTTGATTATATATTATATTTAAATTGCAGTTAAAGATGAGTCCCTCAAAACAATAGTATAAGTTCAAAACGCAATCTTTTTGTAATTTTCTCGTGTTGTTCTGATGTCACTTAAATTGATCTACTAAAAATAGTAGCCCTCATTTTTAAATAACGCGAGATCACGTTTTAATCGCCCCTTATAAAGTTTGAGATCTGGCCTCGGCCTGGGCACAAATGTTTTCTATCTTATCTTCGTAGGTGGAGCTACTCTGGTGGGGTATCTTAATTATGAGGAATAAGGGAGAAATTCAATAATCTCATTCTTCCTCTTCCTTTTCCTTTCTGTATACATGCAAGTTTTCAACTACTAACAGGATTTTAAGAAACACTTGATATGACGGTATCAAAACCAAAACTGACCATAGGTGCAAAAGATCGAACAGTCGACTATTAATCATCCCTAAAGAATATCTTATTTTACAAGGCAGCCTTAATCAATCGACCGTCAAGCAATAAGCCTAATTATGTGTGATCTATGCATTACAAATTAAAGTTTTACAGCATTGAATTGTAAAAAAACAAACCAAACTTTATTATGGTGCATTCACTTAGATTAAAGAAAAAGTTATTTCTACAGGCATGCAGGAAATTTATTAAGCTCCTTGTACGTATACCCTCCTGGACTCCTTAATTAATGCTGCAACATTTCAACTACTCGAACAGCAGCCTAGGAGCACCTCGTCGACCAATCTGTCCAAATTAATAAAAGAAGAACCACCGGGGCAAGCAGCNTATGTATAGATTATCCAGGAATAGTTATATAAAAGGAGCAATATCAGGGATGAGGTTGTATGTATGATATATATATTTTTAAAATTAAATTTTATTAAAATTGGATGGTCAGGATCGTTTTTATGGTTGAACTTAGTATTTCAAAAAAAAATCTAGTTATTATAATATAATATAGATTTTTTAATTAATTACGGAGCGTTTATCGAAAAAAGAAGTGGGATGTAAAACACAACTATGCCTTCAATTTCTATGAGCTAGAGGGGCGGATGTGTAAACTATTTAAGGGTGGGATCTGGGATGATTAACATTAGAAATATAACAATCGATGCGTACAGACGTACAGTTATCCCTTAATAATAAAATAAAATAATATACGATCCAATTACTCAGGAGATCAAATATCTTATTAAAAATCATTAATAATATCTATCACCGTCTCATTATTTTTATAGAAACGCCGGTCCATACTTGATACTCTAGCCACATGCATGCCAACCACAGATTGCTAATTATTGAAAGAAAATAAAACATTGATCCGGAAGATAATGATTCGATAGGCAAATATTAGTTTATTTATATAATTAAAATATCATTTTTTTTTCAGGGTATATTTTATTTTAATTTTGCTGTAAATATTACCTATATAAATAACAGCCTCAGTCGAGGTGACAACTTAATTGGCTATGGAAACAAACAGTACGCCAACTTTGACTTCTCTAGGATACAACCAAACTTGCACACAACACGTGCATATTGGACTTGTCAGTGATGATAAAGCAATAAATACAATTTTAAATGCATTTTCTGGACTGCAGAGTGATCAGTGACTACATTTAACAAATAATTTAGTTTTGAAGGGCAAATTTAAGCTTAACTACGGTGTTTAACTAGAAAAACAACCATTCATCTCTTCGAACAAGATAATGGAAAATTATTTGAAAAATTACCATGTGCTTTTGCTAAATATCCCTACAACAATAAATCATCAGTTGTGTGCTCTTATTTATTTTATTTTTTTTCAAATTTACGATATAAAGTTTGTGTCGCAAATTGAAGATCGGACAACTCATTGCTTCTCTTAAAAAATTGATGTTAGAAAAATGGGAAGATATTGGCTAGCTTAATGTCAGAACCAAATAGTAAACCTCATGCCTTGTGTATTCCATATCCTGCACAAGGCCACATAACTCCGGTGCTAAAACTAGCCAAACTTCTTCATCAGAAAGGCTTTCATATTTCATTTGTCAACACAGACTTTAACCATAACCGCCTAATCCGATCAAGAGGTCCGAACGCCCTCGATGGCTTGCCCGATTTCAGGTTTTACTCTATCCCTGATGGCCTACCCCCCTCGGATCCCGATGCAACTCAAGATATTCCTGCCCTGTGTAAGTACACTCAAATCAACTGCTTAGCTCCCTTTAGCAACCTTATTGCCAACCTCAACAACTCCTCCGTCTCCGGGGTACCCCCTGCGACATGTATTGTTTCTGATGCGATCATGACATTCACTATAGAAGCTGCTGATAATTTTGGTATTCCTCTTAGTTCTAGTGTGGACAGCCAGCGCTTGCAGCCTCCTAGCATACATGCAGTACCAGAAACTTGTGGAAAGAGGCTATACACCACTACAAGGTACACCTACATCTTTAATTTGGATCTAGATTTAATAACTAAATAATTTTATACTGCTAAATTAGCAGTATTTCTTACTGTATTAATAAAAAAAATACACAGTGTACATCTTTATTTTACCAAGGTACCAGGCTCTAAAGTTGAACTGAAATTCGTATCAAACGTCTCTGTTTTCCTTTCTCTGTATATATATCTCGAGATCCTTACACTGTGGTAATACTGATACTATAAAACTGCAGCTTTATAAATTTACATAACATAAAGCATACAAATGGACATCTGAGAACTCCGAGCCCATCATTGGGTAGACTCAACACCCCTGTTTCCCGGAAGATCTATCTTTAATCTAGAAAGTATATTACTAGCTAGCTGTGAGCCCATATATATTGTGTACTCGAACTCCAAACTATTCCATATACAAGAAAAGAGCACAGCCTGTTGACCAAATGTCTGGGGTAAAATGAATCTTGTATCTCTAACATTTATTCGACTAAATTTTTATTTTTTTGGTGACCTTAAAATGTTAGAGATACATTTAGTTAGTAAACTCATGTGTAAAACTCCATGTTCTCTCTTTTGTTCGTTTGCTTTGCAGATATGAGCGATGTAACAAATGGCTATCTAGATACAAAAATTGATTGGGTGCCGGGAATGAAAGACATGACATTGAAGTATTTTCCAAGCTTCCTCAGAACTACTGACATAAATGATATCATGCTAAATTTCTTTCTAGTTGAGGTTGCAGCGGTTCCTAAAGCTCGTGCAATCATAATAAACACATTTGACACTCTCGAAAAGGATGCTCTGCATGCGATTTCTGCCACTCAACCGCATATTTATTGCCTAGGGCCGCTAAACTTCATGATGAATCACATCCAGGACAATAGACTTCTGTCCATCGGCTCAAGTTTGTGGAAAGAAGAGACTAGTTGCATTGATTGGCTTGACAAAAGAGAACCAAACTCGGTTGTTTACGTGAATTTTGGTAGTATCACTCCTATGACCGCTAAGCAGCTCACTGAATTTGCATGGGGCTTAGCTAACAGCAAGAAACACTTCTTGTGGATAGTCAGGCCTGATATAATTGCTGGTGACGCAGCCACGGTACCATTCGAGTTTGTGGTTGAAACGAAAGAAAGAGGCATGTTGGCGAGCTGGTGTTCTCAAGAACAAGTCCTCAAACACCCTGCCACTGGAGGATTTTTGACACACAGCGGGTGGAATTCAATTATCGAAAGCATATCAAGTGGTGTGCCTGTGATTTGTTGGCCCTTCTTTTCTGATCAACAGACGAATTGTAAGTACAGTTGGGCGGAATGGGGAATAGGAATGGAGATAGATAATAATGTCAAGAGGGATGAAGTAGAGGAGTTGGTGAGAGAGCTGATGGATGGTGACAAGGGAAAGAAATTAAACAAGAATGCATTGGAGTGGAAGAGGAAGGCCGAAGCAGCTGCTAGCCCTGGTGGTTCTTCTTCGATAAATTTGGACAGATTGGTCGATGAGGTGCTCCTGGCTACGTAGTTAAAAATATTGTGGTAGCAATAAAAAGTAGTGCCATCTCTTTTATAATATCACAAGGGTACTACGAAAACTAAATCGAGTTTTTTTTTTACAGAAAATAACTAAATCGAGTTGAGTTGAGTAAAAATAAAACAATTAATATATCATATATATGTTTTCACATCACAGGAGAAAGGCTTATTGCGACTGCTTTAATACAAAGAATCGATCGTAATTGCTTCAACTTATGATAGAATATTTTTGTCATTATTTAAGTTCTTATCATGTCGTAAATTATAAGTGGCTCTCCTATTTTGAATAAAATAATTAAAAATAATAATAATACGATGAATAATCTGTTACAATGGCCCTTCCCTTGTAGTGTTTTCGTCCTTGTAGTGTTTTCGTCAAGTTTAAAAATGTAGTACACAAAATTTTGAAAGCAAAAAACATTAAAAGATGTATATTCTCGCACATAGTATAGGTTAATATATAAATAACGCATCATTACAAGTTACACCAACCTTATAATCTCTAACGACATAAATATCATAATTTTTTAGTCAAAAATCTGAGACTCATCCGTCGTCGGACTATTTATGATCTACTTGAATATAAAGTACCCGCTGTACTGTAGAAAAGCCCATGCCATCAGATATTTGAATAATTTTACTTCAATTTAATATTAATTTCTAATAAAATGTACCCACAAATATATATAACAAGACCGTTAAAATCTATTATCAAATGGATAAATTTTGGAGGTTAATCAATAGAAAGGTGAGACAAATTAATTTATTATAATTTTAAAATAAATTATTAAAATGGAACAAAACATTTATCAGCCAAACTATTTTATATATAATATCATACTTCAAATTTGAGGATATTTATATAACAATCAAAAAAAAAAACTCTACAAGAAGGTAAATCTAATTTATAAGGTTTTGACTTCTTCAATTAAGTATATCTTATTGGTTAAAGTTTAGTAAATAAATATCATTAAAAATGGAAATAATTTTATTTGTTTATTTAAATAATAAATATACACCACCCTATAACATGTACGTTAATATAAAATTAAAGAAATACAATTTTTGTCTTGAAAAATATATATTTAAGTATATAAATTTAAGTATAGTTTCAAATTTAAATTCTCAAGTATTATTTGATTTAAGTACTCCCTCCGTCCCTAATTAGTAATTTTTTTTATTTTTCGTGATCAAATTGACTAGTCTTTGAGTAACAATTAAAAATTATTCTTTTATAATTTTAAAAAACTAAAAAATATATTTTAAAGTAGATTATATATATTTTTTAACAACTTAAAATTTTAATTTTTTTGATTATATATTATATTTAAATTGCAGTTAAAGATGAGTCCCTCAAAACAATAGTATAAGTTCAAAACGCAATCTTTTTGTAATTTTCTCGTGTTGTTCTGATGTCACTTAAATTGATCTACTAAAAATAGTAGCCCTCATTTTTAAATAACGCGAGATCACGTTTTAATCGCCCCTTATAAAGTTTGAGATCTGGCCTCGGCCTGGGCACAAATGTTTTCTATCTTATCTTCGTAGGTGGAGCTACTCTGGTGGGGTATCTTAATTATGAGGAATAAGGGAGAAATTCAATAATCTCATTCTTCCTCTTCCTTTTCCTTTCTGTATACATGCAAGTTTTCAACTACTAACAGGATTTTAAGAAACACTTGATATGACGGTATCAAAACCAAAACTGACCATAGGTGCAAAAGATCGAACAGTCGACTATTAATCATCCCTAAAGAATATCTTATTTTACAAGGCAGCCTTAATCAATCGACCGTCAAGCAATAAGCCTAATTATGTGTGATCTATGCATTACAAATTAAAGTTTTACAGCATTGAATTGTAAAAAAACAAACCAAACTTTATTATGGTGCATTCACTTAGATTAAAGAAAAAGTTATTTCTACAGGCATGCAGGAAATTTATTAAGCTCCTTGTACGTATACNTAGATTAAAGAAAAAGTGATTTCTACAGGCATGCAGGAAATTTATTAAGCTCCTAGTACGTATAGCCTCCTGGACTCCTTAATTAATGCTGCAACATTTCAACTACTCGAACAGCAGCCTAGGAGCACCTCGTCGACCAATCTGTCCAAATTAATAAAAGAAGAACCACCGGGGCAAGCAGCTGCTACAGCCTTCTTTTTCCACTCCATTGCATTCTTCTTTAATTTCCTTCCCTTATCACCGTCCATCAGCTCTCTCACCAACTCCTCTACTTCATCCCTCTTCACATTATTATCTATCTCCATTCCTATTTCCCATTCTACACAACTATACTTACAGTTGGTCTGTTGTTCAGCAAAAAATGGCCAACAAATCAATGGCACGCCACTTGCAATGCTTTCAATAGTCGAATTCCACCCGCTATGTGTCAAAAACCCTCCAATCGCAGGGTGCATCAGGACTCTTTCTTGCGAGCACCAGCTTGCCAACATGCCTCGTTCTCTTGTTTCAAACAAAAACTCTGGGGGTACCATGGCTGTGTCGCCAGCGATTATATCAGGCCTGACTATCCACAAGAAGTGTTTCTTGCTGTTAGCTAATCCCCATGCAAATTCAGTGAGCTGCTTAGCAGTCATGACAGTGATACTACCAAAATTCACATAAACAACAGAGTTTGGTTCTTTTTTGTCAAGCCAGTCAATACAGCTAACCTCTTCTTTCCACAAACTTGAGCTGATGGACATAAGTCTATTGTCCTGAATTTGATTCATCATTAAGTGGAGCGGCCCAACTGTATAGATATGCGGTTGAGTAGCTGAAATTGCATCCAAAGCATCCTGTTCAAGAGTCTCGTATGTGTTTATAATAAGCGCACGAGCTTTTGGAACCGCCGCACTCTCAGTTCGAAGGAAGTTGAGCATTATATCTTCTGGGTCAGTAGTTCTGATGAAACTCGGAAAATCCTTCAATGTCATGTCTTTCATCCCCGGAACCCAATCTATTTTTGTGTCTAGATAGCCATTTGATAGGTATGTCGAGTCTGCAAATTAAACAGAAAATACTTTCTTAGTGTTACTCATCTAAGAAAATTATAACAAAAGTTAATTAACATTACCAATAACATGATCTTATAATTACTGAAAGTCTGAAATACAAATGAAATTATTTATTTTTTTAAATTTATGCTTATGTAAGATATATACTTATAATAACATGTTAATTAACATTAGAAATACCATGGCCAAACCTATTATTGTCTTAGTAAAGATATGAATCAATGAGATATATGGTTACCTTTTAGTGGTGTATAGCCTCTTTCCACAAGTTGGTGGTAGTGCATATAAGCCAAGAGGCCACAAGCGCTTGTTGTCCACAACAGAACTTCAGGAATACCAAAATGTTCAGCAGCTTTCAGAGTGAAACTCATCACCCCATCAGAAACAATACATGTCACTGGTGGCACCCCGGAGACGGAACAGTCGTTGAGTTTAGAAACCAGGTTGCTAAAAGGAGCCAAGCAGTTGATTGGAGTGTACTTGCATAAGGCTGGAATGTCCTGAGTTGCATCGGGATCCGAGGGTGGTAGGCCGTCAGGGATGGAGTAAAACCGGAAGTCCGGCAAGCCATCGAGGGCGGCCGGACCCCTAGATTTGATCAGGCGATTATGGTTAAAGTCTGTGTTGACAAATGAAATATGAAAGCCTTTTTGGTGTAATAGTTTGGCTAGTTTTAGCAGGGGAGTTATATGACCTTGTGCAGGATATGGAATGCACAAGGCATGAGGCTTACTGTTTGCTTCTAACAACGAGCCCATGTTAATACTTCGTTCTACTAATTTCGTTTGCAATAGATGAACTTAAATAGTATTTATTGAGGACCAGATCGAGCACGCAGCTGATAACGGGGGTGTATACTTTTTTGGAGATGCTCATAATAATAATATGGGCTTGCGGGGGATCTCAGAAGTTAAAACAATATTCAATAGCGATAGAAGGATATTTATGTGAATGCAATGGTGGGATTATATTTATAAAATTGTAATTCTATTTTTATATTGGATTTGAGTCTGACATGAGAAAACTCTATTCATGACCACTTTTGTATAATAATATAATGTTCATATTGTTATACCAGCGTTTGCATGAATTAAGGAGGGTATGTTTGGCTTATTTTATAATTAATTCATAATTTAAAAAATATACAAATTTTATATAAGGAACCCCATATATGCCAGAAGCACATTCTTAGCTAGTCATCAAGTACGTAGAAGTGACCTCTATTATTAGCATTACAGTGTCACTGATAACACCAAATGTGCACATGGACATGGACCGTAAAGACTAAAACTTTAATGAATACTTGCATGGGGTGTCATGTGGAGCATGCAACTTAATTTGTCTGTATGGACCAAGTTGCTACTAGCAGGGGCGGACCTTAGTTGGGGCTCCGGTGGGCTGGATCCCGGGTTAAAATTTACTGCTGCCCACACTCTAGTTCAGTTTTATAAGAACGTACGTGGAGAATCTCTCTCCTACAGCAGTGGAGAGAGAAACTAACTTGCGTATATTATACAAGATCTTATACTCATGCATGATGCAGGTAAATAAGACCATAACAGTAAACAAAAATGGAGTTTTGGTACTACTATTTTTCTTTTACAAAATAGTTTTGGTACTACAAACGAAAAATAGATTATACTATAAATTCTATTTTGTCAATTAAATTGGCAGAAAAACTAAAATATGATTTTCTTTTTATATTACATGTACTTAAATTACATGTTCTTTTTAGTATTAAAATAAAGCTTTGAGGTTTTCTCAAAAATATATTTTCTGAAATTGCAAAAATATGATTTTTTTTCTTGCAAATGCATGATTTCTCAACAAAAAAAAAAGTTGTAAAATATGATCGTACGTAATTAAAAAAAGTAAAATATTAAATCATACATTAATTTTTTTTGAACAAAAAATCATAGATGAGTTAAACGGCCTGTTAAAAAAATTATTAGTAAATTTATTAAAGTAATAATTTATCTAAGTTTAGTACTCATCAATATAAAAGATATGTATAAACATATATTACTAAAATTACATTATTTTCCATGGAAAAAGATATATACACGATTTATAAATTTTAACCCATTTTACTCTACACATTTATAAATTTAGCCCGGATAAACTTGAAAGTCTGGATCAGCCCATGGCTACTAGTGAGCCTCGAGTTGTTTCTATGTACAGTTACGTACTAAAATATATGTGGTTGTTTCTATGGATTATAAATTATTTTTGGTGATATAGAGAAATTATTTTAGTACCAAAAAAGAATGGTTAAAATTGACCGAGAAGATAGATGTTATATAGGATAATTTTTTCCTTTTTTGTCAGGTATGTTATATAGGATATTGTTTGCTAGTAATATTCAAACTTTGAATTTTGTAACTTTAGCCACAATTATATTTAGTTAAATTCAATTGCGCGTGTTGGCCCTGTATGACACAACGTCCTATGTGACACAATTTCTATACAAATGCCTAAAATAACATAATTATAAAATTGTCTGAAATAGCACTCAGGAACGCTAGATCGTCTAGTGTTTAGCCAAAATACTCAAAATGCTAGATCGTCTGGCGTTTGGACATAATTTTTTTTTTAAAATCTGAAACGCAAGACAATTTAGCGTCTAGGAGCCCTAAACACTAGATTGTCTGGCGTCTGGAGACCCTAAACGTGACTTGTAACGCCTCCAAACCCGGGGTCAGGGATTTGAGTCGTCACGTCACCATCCAATCAAAACCTGCAATAATTCAATAATTCAACGAAATCACATGATAGACCCCTCTCTCTCACACACATACAAGTTATAGCCTTAGAAATGATATACAACCATTATCATTAGTTATTACAAACCAAATGTACTTATCTAGGATCTCACGTTATCAATGATAACATCTTCATGAAGTGACATTAATAACTAGATCAATACTGCAACCTATCCAATTTATTGTTGTAGAATAGTGTTGAATTGAACCATCTCAAAGGTGCATCTCCTACTTTCCTTCCTTGAAGTATGGAGCTAATCGAATGCATTATCACTTTCTCTGAAAAATTTAATATAAAGCAAGAGTGAGTGAAAGAATGCTCAGCAAATTATCCACCCAATTATCTATGTGACTCTCATCCAAGGATATGATAATCACTACTATCTCAATAGTATAACTTAAGGTTTCCAGTATATGGTAAGCATAACAAAGTATCTTTCGACAATACATATAGTCGGAGTTTTCTGTTAAAAGTATTTATACTTAACATGAAGTTTAGAAGAATATAATTCGAACAATTAAGTTCATTATACAAAATAAGACATTATCGAGTATAGTGTTACCACTCTTTCATAATTCTTCTAAATCTTTTAAGATAAAATCCAATCAACTTATTACGTTTACAATTTTGAAATAATATTATCAATAACTTAGTAAAAATAGAATCAACTATAGTTTCGCTAAACTTCCATAAATATAGTAAATACACAGTTGAAGATACTGCAATAATAGTTGCTTCTCATCATAAGCAAATCAAATCACTTTGAAACATACCATTGGTAAGGTTTAAAATCCAGTAAAACATTTTAAAGATTTATGAATTATTTGGTTTACATCATGTACCCGCTTAAGTTTTTAAAATAACTTTTCGTCAAAACATCTCGAATGAGTAAGGAGAAATATCAAGATATCAATCACTGACAACACCATCGGTAACTCATCTCATAGGCTTTCATTACGATGTTGCAGCACAATTCCAATTGGAAGATGAGACTATATCTAGAGCCTTTCACACGCTGCTACCGCGCACACACGATGATCAGTTGCAACCTACGGCAGCTCTTGTTGTTTCTCTACATGTAGAAGGGGGAGCCGACAGAAATTCTACCGCCCTTGGGAATTACCCTAGACCTCATATGGGCCAACGTGCTAGACTGTGCGTCACTCGGCCTCTTACGCTGTATATCATAGTCCACTGGAACAATCTATAAACCTGGAACAAGAATTTAATCCTAGTTCCCCAAATATATCATACTTGTTAATAGATTCATCTATCTAACTTGGAATCAGAATTAGCAACCAGTCAGGAATACCATAGTGAGGGCATTGCCTTTGTAGCCGTTTAAATCTTTTCCAAGCATCATGAAATGACTCATTCTCTTCTTAATGGAAGTTAGAGATTTTATTCCTAAGCTTTGCGGTCTTCTTCTGGCTAAAGAATTTGAGTAGAAAAGCTTTTGCCAAATTGTCCCATGTAGTGAATTTGTTTGGCCCTTCATCCTTCAACCAATCTCGAGATGAATCTCGTAGAGAGAAGGAAAATAAACATATATTTATTGCATCATCACTAACATTAGTGTTCTTGATAGTATCACACTTTTCCAGAAAACTCTCAAGATGATCAACAGGATTTTCAGATGCTAATCCCACGAAAGAATCATTAGAGATGAATTGAATGAATTAAGGCTTGAGTTCAAAATGGGTAGCATTGACTGTTAGTCTGACAATAGAGGATATGACGCGTGTAGTGTCTGGCATACCATACTCTCTGAGAGATTTAGTTGGTACCTCACCCATAATTTCCTTGTCTTTCTTTTTCCTTCGTCACCCCATTGCTTTCTTGTTGTAGCTTCAATTTCAGGATCAAAAGCAATTAAATTTCTATTGCCTGAACTGCGCGTGTGCATGTAATAAAAGAACTGGAAAACAAAGATCAAATAACAAGGAGAATAGTCGAAGCAACACAACTAAAAAATTTAGAAAAAATAAATCAATAATAAACTAATCTAATAGAAATTTGTCCCCGACAGCAGCGCCAAAAATTTGACAAGGTTGTGGCATGCCTATCAAATAATAATTTTTAACAAATCCTCCTAACTATGTAGTAGGGTAAGTCAGAGTCGATTCCACACAGACAAACGTATCAATCATCAGTTATTCTTGACTCGATTTAGCTAAGCAAGTAACACAATAAAATATTGAGAAATTATTAAACTAATATTATACTAAAACAATTAATGTATATTATCAATTAACTAAAAACATCTAGAATTAAGTATCACCACTAGCATGAATTAATACAATTATGATTTCTCACCCCAATTAATTATAATAAAATACTCACAAGGAAAGATGCGCCCTACAAAATATCAATAACCTCTCTCGAGTATTAATGACTTCTCTAAAATACAAGCAAGCCTATTTTCATGGTATTATGCAATTTAGAGATATTAAACACAGCACCCTAACTTCCTAACAATCTGTTCTACCTATTTTCATGGAGAAATTCATGTGCTTATTGAATTAATCAAAATCATCTAAATCCAACTTTCATTGATAAACATATATAAGATTCAAACAATACACATAATCACGTCGGACATGAAATTGCTAATTAAGCAGAATCCAACAAGCAAGAGCATATAATATAACTATATTGGGGGTTGAGAAAAATCATGCAACAATCATAACTAGGATTCAACTTAATCCTAGAATAAAAATCTACTCACTCATAATTAAACTATTAACACAAACAATATGAAAATAATATATAATTAATATTAACGAGAATAGAGATGAAAACCTTCAATCTTCAATCTTCGATCTTTTACAAGAAAAAAAGTGAAAACCCTTGTTCTCTTCTCTCTCTATACGTAATTAATAATAATAATGTATGTAATATCTCTCAAATAAAAGTATTTTAATGCCTATAGAAAATTACAAGTCCGTTTCCTATCTACAAGAAAAATTCGTAGTTGACTTTTCTGGTGTGATTCAGGGCTGGTCCTGTTAGTTTTTGATATTTGGGCCCCTTTAAAATGAAGGGGAATTTAATTATCTTTGCGTAGGCTTTTGAATTGCTCAATTCTGATGTGTAGAACTCAAGTTATGTCTCAAACCGTAAAGTATGCGCCTGCATCCCAATTAATTCGAATTTTCTTCTAATTAATCTCCAAATTGGATTATTTAATCTTCAAATCTTTCAAATTTAGGATTTCCTTGCAGCCTACAATAAAATATTAAAATCTAATTAATAAAAATCCAATTACATGCAAAATATAATAAATATAGGGAATAAAAGCATATAAAGTATATATAAATATATATACTTTATCACTCTTTAATAAAGACACCTTTTAAAAGGTATTTAAAATTATTATTTCATTATAAATAATGATAATATTTTTTTTCTTCATTTATGTTTAATGTAGTAACTTTTTATTCGCACTCCATACGATTTATTCAAATAATTCTCACATCAATTATTTCTCAACAAATATTTATTCTTTTATTCTTTTTGCAGGGTACGTGTAAGAAATGTCAAAATTAATTTTTAACATTCTTGAAATTTCAATAAAATAGTAATTAGAAGTGATAAGTCTCTCCAAACTAGGCTCTTCCTTCTCCTTGTTCAGCCTTCATGTAGGACGGTTCCTACAAAACAATGGTGGAGGAGTGGCTGCCCCGTGGCACCTCCGGCACGAGGATAAGAAGGAGTTTTGAAGAGGGTAAATGTTTAATTAACCGCAGCTAGACTATCAAAGTGTATATATAAACGTGTGTATGTTTTGAAGTGAGTAACCCTTAAACATCTTTTTTTCCCCTCCTTAGATAGATAGGAGACGGTTTTAAGGTTCGGGGGTTGAGACCTTAAATCTCGTCCATTCCTTGATTCCTGGACTATCAAAAAGTATCACAGTAGATTAGATTTGACACTCCCTATTTCAACTCGTAAATGAATTACTTCTACCGGTACTGTATGTTCGATATTCGATGTTCAGGTTTGGAACTAGGATTCAAAAATAAGGAAATACTCGAAGGAAAAATAATTAGCATAAAGCCTTGAAATGAGATTTTTTTTTAAATATATATGTTTCTGCAATGCATATATAATACAAATATTAAATTTTTTATTATCAAGATTCTGAAAATCTTTTTTAAATTCTGCAAAATCGTAATAAAAATGTAATTGAACTGTGCATAACTATAATAAAAAAATTATATAAAAATTAATTTATTTATAAAATCTCAAATAATATTAATATTTAAGGAAATTTATAAATTTGTATGCTAATTATAGTCTTCATACCCATATACATGCAATATTTCCAACAAAATCGACCTGTCTGTATCTCTGATCTAGGATACAACCACCAGCAAAGTGGACGGTTGGATGCTTTGCCTGCCATTGCAAGTTGTGCATCATACAAACCAAGTTGCCCATGTCCATTCATATATGGTGACTTGTTTACATTGGACAAGGCAATGCAATATGTGAGGGAGCTATGCGTAGTTATTGCTGACCAAGGTTATGAATTAAATGCATAGTACAGTACAGACTACAGTGAGTATTTGTTTTGAATGACAGAATTAAATGTAATTTTTTAGCATAATATTTTTTATAAACATATATGTGAAAACACAGCACATTCAAGGAATCACGGATATATGAAAAAAGTCACACCCTTACTATTGCGCATGTTTATTTTGTTAGGAAACTATTACTACAGCAAACTCGGAGAAAATCGCCAACTTGCGATGAACAAGTTGCGATGACTTGTTTGAATTGAATAAAACTATGTAATAAGTGAGGTAGTTATACGTAGTTATGATGCATGCTATAAACTTTAATTAACAGTAAAGTGAGGTAGTTATACATAGTTATGATGCATACTATAAACTTTAATTAACAGTAATGTTGTTCTCTGCTGATTAATTACAGTAATATTAAAGCTATGGCTTTTTTTTACTTTCGAATTACTCGTAATTAATTTATATTCTTATAAATGGGTCAGTACAAAAATGATGAAAGTAAAGAAAAATCTTTCACAGGTGCTGGCACTTGGTTAAGGTGACCAAGACAACTGCCTAGGGCATAGGGGCACCAAAAAATTTATATACATGTATTATATATATGTTTTAAAATATATTTTTTAAAGCCTTCAAAAAAATGACACCATTTCAAAATTTCGTCCAAGGCAACTGAATCTCTAGGGCCGACCCTGATCCTTCAGCTAAGTAGCATAACCCTTCTGAAAGATCGAGAATACAACCTTTTTAAATTTATAAAAGTTCTCGGTCCAAAACTGTATTAAAATTTAATAACTATTCTATCATATACTAATTGATAATTTTCAAGAAAATTGTAATATTAAATTTTGATCTCAATTTTCGCATAAAATGATATTTTCCATTATATACATATTTTTTATTGCTTTACGGACATGAAAAATATTTATCATACTAATTTGTATTAGATTTGCTTGTATAATACAGTAACTTTTACATCATCCATTTTCTTCTCAATTATCCTCGATTGATGGTTGTTATCTCTTTCTTCTTGTATGTACTAAAAATGTTGATAAATTAAAGAGTTATTTAATATATATGTGAATTTTTCATATAGAGTGGTGCATGTTCAAGCTAAGTCTCAAGTCGAAAAGATAAAAAAAAAAATTATTTTAAATATAAGCAGTCAAGTTAATTTATATAAATGAAAATAGTTTGTTAAAAATATTATAAATTATGTATATTATTTGTATTTAGTAGCTAAAAGAAGTTAATAATTCTTAATTAAGCAAATTTAACATATGTTATGAATTATTTTTGTACACAATTTTATAGAGGTTCTATAAATTTTATACATAACATTTATCTCCAACATGGGTGGACCTGGTTAACGAATTGGATAGATCAGTCCAAGTCCCCGCCGCCTTGTAGATCTCAATCTAGCGTCCGATTCCTGTTCTCGCGAATTTGTAATTCTCACTAGAACAAAATCAGATATTTATAATTTGTATTTCATACAAACCATATATAGGAATAATTTGAGAGCCTTGCTATAGCAACAACTTGGTCAGGACAAACAACTTCATACGTTGAATGATCTAGAATACAAGCGAAGCCGGGCGAAGCGAAGAGGGGTGGGGCCCGGGGCTCAAAAATATAAGAGCCGCAATTTTTTCGAGAA
Organism: Oenanthe javanica; assembly: GCA_008931105.1. Taxonomy (NCBI): domain Eukaryota; kingdom Viridiplantae; phylum Streptophyta; class Magnoliopsida; order Apiales; family Apiaceae; genus Oenanthe; species Oenanthe javanica. The sequence continues at coordinate 9,553 of QRFB01009304.1, read as the reverse complement.
ATATGGTATATATATCATATAGTCTAAAAACTAACGTAGAACAAGAGACCGGGTATTTAAGTAGTTCTGGAATTTTTTTTTGTCAGGGGAAATAATTCTATAAATGAAGTATATCAAAATACAATTTGATCAGAAGGGTTTCTTTCATTCAATAAAGTTTATCATCCGACCGAAAGACATATAGATGTCTCCGGACACTTAGACAATAAAACTTTAAAGCGTGAATAGGAAACTCTCATAAATATCAACTTATAATTACATCCCCAAAGTAGTTGAATTGCATTCAACTTTTGTGATACGTGTAATTGTGCCTCCTACCCTCATTCAGTTTAGTCTCTCTTCTCTCTCTACCTGAAAACCATAAAGAGAAAACAAATAAAAGAAAATGTCTCAGTAAATATTATCCAATAATTTTTTAAAATATTCTCATATATTACTAAATAATTATCTAATCAAAGGGGATTCCTTTGGTTAGATACCTAAAAATAAAAAATAATAATACACATATTAAACAACAAATCATATCATTTAAACTATAATATTAATAAATAGAATAACCAAATTTACTTTTATATATTTCCAACAAACTACATTAAAAGCTACTAAATGAAATTAAAACTTATCATTTGAAAACAAAACTGACAAATCGATGATGTTATTGAATTATCATAAATGAAATTTAAAGTCATAAAATCATAATTGGAAACTGTCAAAATAAATTCCACTAATTATACAAATCAACTATCAATCACTCTCAAAATTGCTCTTCATGGAAACAAACAAAGTTACCAATTTAAACTTGTCAAAATACAATTACACGTTTTATACATATTTAACATCAATAATGGTCCAAAATTATTCCTCAAGAGTACAAACCAAGCCACCATACATGGGCTCCGATGAATAATTATATTCATGGTACATAATTAAAATTTAAATTCATATGATACTCTAGAACAACAGTAAGAACATGTTTAATGGAAATCTCTCTAACCCAAGAAAGCAAACAATACATTAACAATAAAATATGGATATTATTTACGCACTAAAAAGATTGTCATATAATATCATCATAAATTTCCTTCAGTTTTTACCATAAAAAGAAAGTGTAATTATACATTATATCATCATAAATTTCCTTCAGTTTTTACCATAAAAAGAAAGTGTAATTATACGATAACACAGCTTTCGAAAACCAAATTTTGAAAATGCTTCATTTTCTATTTTCAAATAAGATCGCAACACAAAATGATATCATAGGATGTAAAGCAAATACAAAACCCGACTTAACAAACAATCATATACTATCAATAGCATATATGTAACAGTCCGACTTTTCGGACCATTATCTAATAGCAGAATATTTAAAACAAATCTAGATATTAATAAACTATAATAAAGAAACAACTGAAAATCTTGATAAATTATAATGTCTAAATATCTGAAATGAAAATACTGATAAGTCTAAAATCAATTAGCATAAGTCTTCCTAATGTTCTAGACAAACTGAAACTAAGGTCTAGGTAGCACTCATCAATTTTCCCGTTTATCCCTTGAATACCTGCGGAAAGGAAATAATACGAGTGAGCCAAATGCCCAGTACGAATATAATTTTAAAAGAAAAAAAAATATTTTTATGTAACTGAGTGAATTGCGTCTTACCAACACAAAGAGAGAAGCACAATAATAAGTGCACTGAATCAATATAATGCGAACAAAACAAAATAAAATAGAATATATGGCCGAATCAATAAGGTAGGTATCCATAAAAGGGTCTCTTANAGGTATCTATAAAAGGGTCTCTTATATATCATATACTCGCACAAAGCAAGATACAAAACAGAGAATTCTTCCTCGGTATTCCAGAAGAAGAAAACACACAATAGCGATCATGATCTTTACACAATCTCATACCCCAGAGATGTGTCAGTATACTCACAGCACCGATACGAGTAAGTGCCGAGTTCACCAGACCTCCAAACTCCATGAACTCGTCTGTGATTTGACCACACAGATAGGTTTAAGAGCCCATCACATAGGTTACAAAAATTGCTGACTCTTTAATCAGAACAGAACAGAACAATGTCGTAATAAAAATGCGAAGCGAAACGAAACAAATATAGAAGAATCAAGGCAACAATAATTCCAAAAATAGGGATATGAAACAAAACTGAGAATATATACTAACAAGTATATACAGAGTACAATGGGGTCACAAATTTTGAAAGTCTCGATAATAAATATAATGAGTAAATAATATTTAATATTGAGAAAGGACGATCATAATTTTGTACTAACCATTATACTTTAAAATTGAGAAAAAGGAATAAAAATTTGTACCAATAATTATAATTTAAAATTTAGAAAAGGGGTAAAAATTCGTACCTGAATAATAGCTAAGATGAGAGTCCAAAATTATTAAAATCCTTGGTAGCATGCCATAGCTATATTTCAGTGTTTGGATCTAAAACCAATTTAATTACCGTAAGCTTTAACATACGATTCTGTGCAAGTTAACAATCTAATCAACATGCAAACTGGATGGGTTCATGCACTAAATTAATATTCATAATTACACATAATTTATTTAGCATGCAGATTACATACATTTATAAAATAACTTTGTTTGCATATCATTAAAGAAATCCATTATCAAGCAATTTATATAATTGATTACACAAAAAGCATGTTCATTAAAGTTATGTATTTAAAGCACTAATAACAATTATAATTCTTTTTATGCTTGTATAGTTTTTAATAAATNAAAAAGCATGTTCATTAAAGTTATGTATTTAAAGCACTAATAACAATTATAATTCTTTTTATGCTTGTGTAGTTTTTAATAAACAATTTATTCTAACTCTTTCGTAAACTTAATGTACCAAATAATTACTAATTAATAAATTAAGAAAACCAAACCATCAATATTTTCATTAACTAAAAATTAAATAACCAGTTTTTATCACAAATCCCACATAATNTATCACAAATCCCACATAAATCGAATGTATATATATTATTAAATGAATAATATAATTATTGATAACCAATTACTAATACATCTCAATATATATGTTATTGAAGTATCTGACTCGTACAAGCATGTAAACTACAGTAGATCACAAATTTAATAACGCATACATTGTATATACGTTCAAATTCAGAATTTAAACATCAATTAAAAGTCTAACTCATTAAAATCTAATATGAAATTTTCTAGCTAATTAATAACGTGAGTTTATATAAAAAATACAAGAAAATTCAATTGGTAGGCATACTTCATTCGATAATTAATACAAATAATTGATGACACTAATTAATATATATGCTACGGATCAAAATTAGTGAATTAATTAATCACATATATACTATCAGAATTAAATCATAGTCAACCGATTTTTCTACCAAATTACAATACTATAAAAAGGTCATGTTAATCACAATAATAATTCATGCTATTAATTACGTCTAATATACATGATGTATGGTACAGAAATTAATGGCTACGTGGATTTATAATAACTTACATGATTAATGCTATTCTTAATAAATATATGTATGATACTTTTAAACACAAATTTCTCAAGCACATACAATAATCACATAATGCAATATAATTTAAAGTACTAACCTTTGTATTACGAGGGAGTAGGGACACTAAATTCTTCTTCCTCTTTATATGTATATACATATATATACCTCTTTATGTCCTCCACTTAAATATATAATGTGATAACGATGCTAGACTCCTTTTATTAACCAAATTGNTAATCACATAATGCAATACAATTTAAAGTACTAACCTTTGTATTACGAGGGACACTAAATTCTTCTTCCTCTTTATATGTATATACATACATATACCTCTTTATGTCCTCCACTCAAATATATAATGTGATGACGATGCTAGACTCCTTTTATTAACCAAATTGTCAAGCAGATCGAGTCCTCATCGAATTCTAGCACGCCGTCTAGTTATGATAACTACTAATAAATAATTACATGATCCTATTTTTTTTATCATACTTATCTTCAAAAGATAAAAGATAATTAAAAAAATTTAAAAATTTTGGTCAGAAAAATAATTAAATAAAATAATTAAATATACAGGATATTATAACATAAAAGATTCATGACACTAACAACAAATCAAATCGTCCTATCTATGTATAAATCTATAGCAGAGTTGTATACATAAACAAGCATAATACATGCATACACAACAATCTCACAACCAAACACATATTAAATAGTGAGAGAATAGATGAGAGAGGGAGAGATCTAAACACTAAAGTGAATAAAAAAGAATTGGGAATATGTCAATTCCCTGACTCCGATGAGATACATGATTAATGGTTAAAAGAGAAATTAGGGTTCAAAACTTGAAAAAAAAAAGATTATGGAGACTCCGTTGTCAATTCTGGCGATGGGGAACTGGTTGTGGTTGCGGCGTCGGAGGAGGTTTTATTTTGGAGTAATGGAAACTCCTGCCCGGTCGAGATTTGAATCCTTGAAGAATATATATATATATTGTAAAGAATATATATGTGGGCCTTGACCCTAAAAGCTTTCTTCCTTTTTTTACATTGTAAAGTCTGTAAAGATAGATATGATGCATTAGAATTTAGAGACTTGAATTTATTTATTGAATATTATATATAGAAGTTAAGTGATGAAACTTTCAAATTCTATTGAACTTATTATCTTATATTATATCTAGAAGTTGTGAGAAAACTTCCAAATTATGGTGACTGAATAATAATATATTTCTTTATTAGGGATAATTATATTATCTCTAAGTATTGTAAAAAAATTAATTATTGATTGGATAAAAAAACTCTTAAGAGTTTTCTCTTATTCTTTTGGTGAATTAGAAAAAAAATTGTGAATTCAAGGATTATTTTTTAAATTCAAGTTATTTAAGAATTTCTCATATAATAGTCACTCGTTTATATTCTTGAGAATTGATGTTTGTTTATCATATACTTATTTTCTGTGTCAGTTCTATTTAGGATAGTCAAACATGTTAAATATTTTTTATTATTCTTAATTGTACCCCGAAATGAGTCATCAAGAATAAATAATATTTATTGTGCGATGTGTAACATGTTAAGTAACAAAAAAAAGATATATAAGTAACAAAATAAAGATAGAGTAGTTTTTTTAAAAATTATTAAAAATGAATGATATTTTTGGGATAGGCCTGTTTAATGAATTGCTAAATATATTGAAATTTTTCGGTCTTAATGTTGAAGATATAAGGGATTAAAATTATGATAACGGTTATAATATGAAAGATAAAAATTAAAGTGTTCCGACCAGTTTTAAAAAAAAATTAGGGACCATTTAACATTTTCGCCCCGGCTTCCAGGAGGTCTGGAACGGCCCTGCAAGCAACGTTTCACACCATATATATGCACATTGGAGTTAATAGTAAAACAAATGATTTGGGGTCACCGATGATGATGGTGTATCGTATGGCACCGTTTAATTGCTTATTTTTTTAGGTGTTTAGCTTTTCGAGTATAACAAAGATCAACAATATGTCCGAATACGTATTATCAACGGGGTCCTCTGTATAAGGAACAAGGGTCCACTCTAAACACTATGGGCCTGTTTGGCTGAATGCTACTTATGGAAATAAGGGCTTATTTCCGGAAAAAAGTAGGGATGTATGTACTTTTCAGAAATAAGCCCTTATTTCCAGAAAAAAGTAAGTTCATATTTGGTTTTAAAATTCTAAAACAAATATTTATCTTTAAAAAAAATATGAAAATATGTAAAAAAAAATAAAAAATAAGCTACTTATTTTAAGTTTATGGAACCCCAAACACCCACTATATAAGCACGTTGATCACAGACAGAAATGATACATAGAACAAAAGATTTTAACATGGGATCAACGTCAGAAGCAAAGAATAAGCCTCATGCCTTGTGTATTCCATACCCTGCACAAGGTCACATTACTCCGATGCTAAAACTAGCCAAACTCCTTCACCAGAAGGGCTTTCATATCTCATTCGTCAATACAGACTTTAATCGCAATCGTCTGATAAAATCTGGAGGTCCCAATGCCCTTAATGGCTTGCCGGACTTCAGGTTTTACTCTATCCCTGACGGCCTACCACCCTCAAATCCCGATGCTACTCAAGACATTCCTGCCTTGTGCAAGTACACTCCAATCAACTGCATTGCTCCTTTCAACAACCTTATTGTCGAACTCAACAATTCTTCAGTCTCCGGGATACCACTAGTGACATGTATTGTTTCTGATGGGAGCATGGCCTTTACTCTCAAATCTGCTGAACAGTTTGGTATTCCTGGAGTGCTGTTTTGGACAACAAGTGCTTGTGGCCCCCTAGCATATATGCAGTATCGCCAACTAGTTGAAAGAGGCTATACACCAATAAAAGGTAAGCCTATATTGTATCATATATTAAGGTCTCCGTTCAATGACTACATATTGACATTTTTAGTGCTCTATAACTGTGGGATGGACTAAGATGTTATTTATAGTGTTTAACATCTTACAAATTACTTTGGTGAGTAAACTATATATAATAACTTCAATATATATTCTTCTTCTTTTTTTACTTTGCAGATACGAGCTATGTAACAAATGGCTATTTAAATACGAAAATTGACTGGGCTCCCGGAATGAAAGACATGAAATTGAAGGATTTTCCGAGTTTTGTCAGAACTACTGACCCAAATGATTTTATGCTCAAGTTCCTTATAACCGAGACTGCACTGATTCCTAAGGCGCATGCGCTTATTTTGAACACATTTGACACTCTTGAACAGGATGCCTTGGATGCAATTTCCACCACTCAACCTCATATTTATAGCATTGGGCCACTGCACTTAATGATGAATCAAATAAAGGACAACAGACTTATGTCCATCAGCTCAAGTTTGTGGAAAGAGGAGGTTAAAAGCTGCATTGATTGGCTTGACAAAAAAGAACCAAACTCAGTTGTTTATGTGAATTTTGGTAGTATCACTGTCACGAATGCTAATCAGCTCACTGAATTTGCATGGGGATTAGCTGATAGCAAGAAACACTTCTTGTGGATAGTCAGGCCTGATATAATTGCTGGTGACACAGCCATGGTTCCGCCAGAGTTTGTGACTGAAACTAGAGAACGAGGCATGTTGGCAAGCTGGTGCTCTCAAGAACGAGTCCTGATGCACCCTGCGATTGGGCTTTTTGACACACAACGGGTGGAATTCGACTATTGAGAGCATTGCAAGTGGCGTGCCATTGATTTGTTGGCCATTTTTCGCTGAACAACAGACCAACTGTAAGTATAGTTGTGTAGAATGGGAAATAGGAATGGAGATAGATAATAATGTGAAGAGGGATCAAGTAGAGGAGTTGGTGAGAGAGCTGATGGACGGTGACAAGGGAAAGAAATTAAAGAAGAATGCAATGGAGTGGAAAAAGAAAGCTGAAGCAGCTGCTAGCCCTGGTGGTGGTTCTTCACTAAATTTAGATAGATTGGTAGATGAGGTACTGCTAGCAAAGTAGTCGAAATCTGGTACCAACAGAACGGATGCATACTAGAAGCACCAAAGTTCTTGTGCATGTAGAGATCATTGATAAATTCCATTGCTGGTGTACAAGTCATATTGTTTGAAATAAAAAGCTAAATTTCGTCCATATTCAATTATTCATCATGATCGTTTAGATATGTAGTTTGAAATCTATAGTTTATGTACATGTAACAGTATTTTGATTCGGTATGGTTATATTTTTGGTTTTAATGTTTTTTTCTAAATTTAGATTTTGGATATAATATAGTGATTTACTTGTAATTAAATAACTTTCTTAATTTATTGGGTCCGAACAGCTATTTACACCATTATTGAAAATGACACAAAAAATAATAATAAATGAAAATTCAGCTACTAGCTAGAGAAAACAAACTTGTGACGAATTCGATCCACAATTCGGGATGAATTCCACCTTCATATCATCTAAGTTGATCATAAATTATTGTTTATATACTTTTAAATTTTAAAAATACAAATATTTTATTTACCTGGTAAAGTTTTGACATGAAATTTTAATTTGTTAAATACAAATTCTGCAGAATTTAAGTTACTACCAATATTTTGTGGCATAAGACCAGTAAAATAACATTTTTATTATACAGTAATAAACGAATTAAATAATTTACAATTTTACATGAGTGTTGACAGATTCTTTTGGATAAATTTTTCAAATTTGTTCTTTGCGAACAAGTTGTGCATAGCTACAAACCAAGCTGCCCAAGTCCATCAATGTGCCGTGACTCGTTGGATTGGACAAGTCAATGAAGTACGAGTGATAGTTAATACTTGGTACTATGACATTATTATTAACCTGCTTGTATTATCTACCTTTGAATTTAAAGCTTGATGTATAGGTTTCCATTAAGGGGGAAGAAAATAAGAAATATCCTCTACCTTGTACAGTTCCCTACATGTTTAATAGAGTGAAAAACTGAAGATAGTGTCTTACTCAGAAGCAGCGAAACTATTTACCTGAGCCTATCGGAAGTAAGGTTTGTTGCCTGAGCTTATTGGGAAGTAAGTGCGAGAAAATTAGTCCTAAGAGCACCCAACCGTAATATTAGAACAGGATACCATGATTTGTAAGTGCGAGAAAAATAGTCCTAATAGCACCCAAGTCTCAACCATAATATTAGAATTTGTTGAAACGATCTCCGACGAAATTCTAGCAGGAGATCGGTCACATAACAAAGGGAGCATATCAGTAATCTTAGCAATTACGGAAGAGATATACTTGTTCATGCCGGGCCTTAATGTTGTAAGGTACATGGTAGAGAACATGTAAATTCAGCAAGTCCCACATTGTTTATGAAATGGATAGGTTGTTAGATAATGTGCAACGAAAGTCATGGATTTGGGTTAGACAACGTGTAGCGAAAGTCATCACTAGACAGGTTAAGTTTTAAACTTTAGACAGGTTCAATAATACATGACAGTGATATGAGGACCTGTTTACAACAATGAGCTTGTACTGGTCTGGGGGAAAAGTACAACAAAAATTATCATCAGTAGGACCAAACCCCTGTATGTGAGCCACACAGATAGAAACTAAATTCGATGGGTGCGGAGATTAACTGTGCAAAGCTAACATTTCCGGTCACAATTAGTATTTTGACAGCAAGTAGATTCAAAGGTTGTGAATATTAACTATGCAAAGGTAATGTTTCGGGATGCAATTAATATCTTGACAGCAAGTAGATTCAATCGGTGCGAATATTAACTATGCAAAGGTGCCAATAAATATTTTAACAGCAAGTACAGCCACATGTATTTCAATTTATTTTAAGGATAATTTAAATTATTTGATAAAAGTATATAGTGTAAGAGGCATGTTGCTAACTTGCTACATGTGACTGATTCAATCAATTAGCTTGCTAAGTTTCTGATACTTCTTGTATTTTGTTCTATACTTGCCTTTCTGAGGTAAGAACAGAAGTAAGAAGCTGGTAACTTAAGCAACTATATAAAAATGAAAGTTTCAACTTTCGACAGTATA
>QRFB01009303.1:7299-31382 GCA_008931105.1 Oenanthe javanica | reverse complement strand
TCCATGCACGGTTGCTCGTGACCAGTCACTGTGTGCATGCCACCACAATGTTCCTTCTTCGTCGGATAAGATAATCCGTTGGCTAAATCTTCCTCCTGGTTTTATCGGACATTGTGTANTTGTGTTATAAATTCCGGACCATCCGTCCATGGATTTCTAGGCTGTTTTACTCCATGCCTGCACAACAAATGTTACGGGTATCTGTTAAAATATAATATAAGATCCATAAATCCTCAATCTNGTTTGATATTCGACAATCAGCTGAAGCCAATAGATATAGCATGTGAACATGTGATACAGTATAGATTTCTTACCAATGAATAGTTATGTTTTGGTTTCCTTTATTTTGAACATCAACAATTATGGTATCACCGGTTTCAGCATACAGTGTTGGACCAGGATACTGTCCATTAACCGTTAATATTTTCTTTGTGTTGCAGAGCCTTGTGTAAGAACTTTCTTGCACCTGCATATATTTGCATATTATTCATATGTAACACATATTCGAACTTTTTGTAAATACACGAAAATATGCGACACAAAATATCCCAACATACCACGAATGTAGCACGACGAACTAAAGCTTCGGACGCGAAAATGCTAACTAAAAACAAGAAGCCTAAAACCTGAGATGTAAAAATTTTCATGTTGACAACTTAATACTGCTGCTTTCGATCAACTTTGTATTTTTTCGAATGTTGAATATATAAGAATTCGAGATGGGTATTTATAGGCCATATTTCTAAACCAGGACTAGATATGTTGAATAAAAAAATCAAACTTTATTAGCATTCTAATAACAATGTACTTTCCAATTAAAACTAGTTTAATGTTGTGTCTTTGTCACGTGTAAGAAAGGTTATCCAGTATCTAATCTTCTTTATACAAATCAATCAGAACTGTTGGTATCTAGAATTAAAAAAAGTCAATAAAATTTGGTAAATTAAGATTGAATTGAACCCGCAAAACCGCGCGTATAATAATTGAAAAGTCAATTCTTGTTAATTGCGGTTTGTGTCGAAACACACGAAAGCGGATTTCAAAATTTTATTTTGCAATTTTTTTTAAATATGGTCATCCAAATTTTCTTTAAGTCTGCATTAAAAGGATATTATCCGTTTAATATAAGGAGTTTACAAAATTTTATTTTTATTTATTAAATTATAATTTATTAGCTTGCATCCGGTGCGATACATAAATTTTTCATAATATTTTATTATCCTTATTTTAATAATTTTTTTATACAATTTAAAATTATTTTTAATTTTTCAGTAATAATTTTTAATTTATTTAATATCTTAGCAAAAACATTCATATATAATTTTTTTAAATATTTTTCTTGCATATAAAGTGGATAAAGTTATTATTTTATTTAGATGAGCTAGTGTAATAATCAGAAGATTAATTTAATTAGAGTATTAATGTTTAAAAATTAAAAAAAAAATTATCAATTTATTAACTCGACTCAAATAGTATTTGACCAATGACCGACTATTAAAATTTTAATATATTGATTTTAATAATTTAGTATAGTATAAATTAAGAAATCAAATGTAAGTAATAATTTTTTTTACCTAAATAAAATTTAAGAGGAAAGATTACATGTGAATATCAAATCAAAATGAAAGACAGTTGTCTGAACAAATGGTAACAAAAATTGTAAGTGCAATAGTAAGGTGGAAGCGTTCTTGATAAGTTTAGGGAAGGAAGCTCTCTTTTTGATATTCAGTGACAATTGGAATGCAATTCATTACGACCCAAATTTATTTTTTAAAATTTCTTCAAAAGTCTTCGAAAATAATTGACGGAAGTAATTCTTTTTTGACTATTCGAGACTTTTATCAATGTCATCTAATATTATATGTTTTTTGATGATCTAGTTATTACCACAATTATATTTAATTAACACTGTCGCTTCGAAGAAAAATATTACAGTTATATTGAATGTTTAGTTATAAGATGATTTGCCTGTGTATTTGCAAAAATATAAATTGGGAAAAAGAAACTAGAGTGCATGCTTATCTAAATTTTCATATATGCAGCATTTGAAAACGTCTAAATATATTAAACTTTATCAAAGATATGCCGTCGCTTGTTTTTGATTAGTCGGTTTACAAGTTAATTAATTAGTTGAATCGATCTAAATATTCGCTCTATTCAACAAAGTCACTTATTTTGTTTTCACTTCATAAATATGTACGTGATAGTCAGCGAACGACTTCATAGTACTTTGTTGATTAATTACTGTTAACTAGCCCTAAAGTCCATGCGAGACACGGCCATATTCTAGAGTCTGCCACGCGTTTTTTGTTTTGGGAATATGCAATTTATGTCCAAGGTACAGAATTTTGCTCATAAATTAGATAGTATGTTGCGCATGTTTTGGCCGGAATCCGCATGTAATCACAGTTAAAACCATTCAAATTGCGGCTTATGTTGGCAAGAGTAGTATGGAATAATACAACTGGATTACGAGGAGAGCCATTGCTTAATATCATCCTGTTCCAGAAGCAGAAGGCAATCTGCAGTATATAAAATTTAAAGCCCGTGCTCTAGGAATGCCAGATTAATAATTAATTACAGTTACTGCAGTGGATATGTATTATATATGTAGATGTCTGAAGTTTGTTGATAATTTAGTAAGCTTTGTAATGATGTTTTTCTGGAAGCTTGTACACAAGTGCACACACAATAATCTTAATTCATGTTTGTGCTTGAACAATAATTAATGTAGGGTCTTGATACCCAAAATCAAAACTTGCAGCGATCATATATATTGTCAAGTGATTGTGAAATGAGATATAAATATTTTAGATATTAATTCCGAAGATGTTTCAGTATAATTCTGTATCAAATTTTAGTATGCTTCTCTTGATCCAAATAAAAGGTTATATTATGTGTTGTGTCATTGAAAGAAACTAAACTTCCAAATCTTACATTCCATAATAGGTAATACTACAAACCATTGAAATGAACGCAACAATCAAATGGAAAAACAAGTTTCTCTGCATATTTATATGTTGATCTAATTTTCTGATTATATAGTAAAATGTCATGCGAGAATAAGTAGCACTCCCTGCTTTAGTACTTAAGAGTGGGTTTAAAGTTTCTATTTGGGAGCAAAGTGTATAGAGAATATATCTGAATATAGTTCTCTTTCAATAAAGTTTCTGATTATATAAATAAAGTGTTAAAGAGTATTAATTATGAATATGGTTCCCTAAAAATTATAGCAATTGTTACAATCACAACCAAAATTTACTAATAGTTTGCCTTGTATACACTTGACAAGAACACAAGTGGTAAGAGCTGATGGTTGACGATGCTATTAATGGCACCAGGGTCTTGTTTCACTGAGGAGTAAGAATAGTCAATTATAAGAAGATTAAAGGAAAAAATATTATATAATTATATGTTCTAAAGTTCATCGAAAGAGTAGAAGGTCTGATGTGTTTAATGATCAAGCAAAGAGTGTGCTGCATAGAAGCAGATAAGGAAACATCATATTAACATATTAACAACAATCAGGTGGTTACCTCCCAGGTAGTTACCTAAAAATCTACAGAAAAGAAGATAAAACATGTATCATAGAATACAATCATACAATCATGACATCAGGAAAGAGAAAGACATGATTGCTAATAAAGAGTGTTGTTTTTAAAAATCACTGACATTGACTATGTGCTAGATATTGATTACTGATGTTTCAGCCTTAAAATTAGTAGAAAAAGAAGGTTATTTAGACCCTTAACATATCAGTAATTTTGCGGCTTTGTAACGCCTCAGCTATTAAGTTTTGCCAATCAAGTGGTAAGTTTCGTGCAGCATCAGCCTCTCGATGCTTCTCGGCGACGTTTAATCCGCCTCATTCGCATGAGCTTACAAATTCCTTTACATTCCACTTAGAGTAACTGAGTAATACAACCCACCAAAGTTAGGATTTTGATTATTGCAACCGATGATTTTAAGATCCTGCTCTTCTAATTATTTCTTTTCCTTTTTTAGTAAAACACAAATATTTTAAACATCAAACTATCTTAACTTGAGAGGCACTGGAATATTTTAGATATGTTTCAAGATATGAAAAATGTAATACTTATTATGGTGTGAGCGCGAGTTTTCTATGTTGCTACACCACTTGCTCATATATTTTTCATGTTTTTGCTATACAGAGGAAGTAGCTTCAGGTCTTCCCAATAACATGATTATTTTCTCGGAATGTATCCTTCTATTTGCTTTATATACATTATTTGCTTTACATACATGATACTTGTTGAGCTTTGCATTCTCATCGAATTCTTAAAATCTAATATTTATATTATTAGTTTTAAAAACACTAACAAAAGATTTAAATCATATTAACAGCATATTAAAATTTATTATTCATATCATTAATTTTAAAAATACTAATAAAGATAAATAATTTAAATAACTAAAAATCACAAAAAACCTGTAAACTCTGGTCGATCACATGGCCTCCAAGGTCATATTTGTAAACCTGAAGTCTTCATGTAGAATGATGATGAGATACAAAGTTTACTATTATACTAAATGCAAAAGTGAATCCATTTAGCAGGTTAGAGCACAACATTTTAAAAAGTATCAAATCTGAAAGACATTAATAGTGATAGCCAGTGGTATAATTTAAAATTTGAAATAGCTTCACAAGTTTATATGTCAACCAGATGCCAACCTGTGTCGAGTACAAGCTTCACATACTCTTAGTTTCGACAATCTAATTGTATAAGAAAAGTGTCCTCTGTTGCGCTCAGTTTTCTCATGTTTCATGAGAGATGAGAGTGTAGAGTTCAAGCAGGTGAGAGTCTGCGAAAGAAATACTAAACCTAAAGGAAACCATTGCTAAATTAGAAGCTGAGAAGGTAATTCAAAGCTGTGTACCTTTTGAGGTTGATTGAACACCAGATCGAGAACCTCTGTACTCAACCCATCCATCTCCATCCCTAGCTTGATGATATTGGAAGCAATCCTAAATCCAAACAAACGTATTCAGTACCAATTTAACCAAAAAACAAGTGAAAAAACACAAGCAGAGGCAAACTTGTAAAGAACCAAATCTGACCCCACCTTGCTTCTTTCATATGTATTGTCAGATAGACTAATCTTCTAAGAAGAATTCATACGACTGTTAGCTTATCCCCTCCTTCCCTCTCTGTCGGTCATCAGAAGAATTTCATGCAATTAAGAAGTTCAGATCACAAAATAGAAGGTATAATAATGTTTCTAGTCTATTGATAATAACGAAACCTCGCTTCTTTTTGTTTTTGTTACAGTAACGAAAAGGTAACAACATTTAACCTTCATCTTAAGCAAGCCGGCTTCACTTCTAGTTACAATTCACAGACATATGGGATAAGTTCCCGGAAAAACAGACAAATTTTAAAAGAAGCAAGAGCATGACCGAAAATTCAATAATTTAGATCCGTCACTCTTCAACTTTTTGCATTAAAATATGTGTGTGTATATATGAATAAGTCAAGTATGTGCACGGTAGTTAACATAGCAGAGCCTTCAAAGCCTCTATGTGATAGAGATGAGAGGAGCTGCATAGGAGCTTTAAAAATTAATATTTTTTTAGAAATTCTTTTAACAGCCATCAAATATCGAATTTAGAACTGATGAACATATACAATCAATAATCACATGTCCAAGCTCACCTCTGTGTATATTCCTAGTGCCAATGATGCTACAACGGCTATTACTAAGATAATCAATGTTAAATCTTGCCAAGCTTCCCAAAGAAACCTCTACAAAAACATCACCTGAATATGAGTAAGTTTCAGAAAAAGGTACAATCTGTACATAAATCTGACACACAAGAATCCCACACTACCCAGAAACTCTTTCCTTTCTTTACTGGATATGTATTATAATTCATTTATAAACTTGTCCCTCCGTATTTTTGTAGCGCAGAGTTATTATAATTCCTCGTTAACGATGATGGTTGTTGTTCCTCTCCGATTTCGAAATCACTCCTTGGGCTTGGGAGTTACATCAGTATTGGCTACATGAACACAATAAAAGGATAATAATTAAAAGGATGAAGGAGCGAAAAACCCGCCTCCGGTTTTCTATGATTTAAAAAGGTTAATATAAGCTCCTAATATTTAAATAGTTGGTTCAATGTAACCCCTCGAGTTAGATTTTTTTAACCATAGTTAATGAGTAATTTTAAAACATTTAAAATTTTATTATTTAAATTTATTATTTATGTTAATATTATATAAACTTTAATATTAATGAATATTGTGATATTAATATTTTAAAAATAGATTAAAATTATATATCAAAATATTCTAATTTTAATATTACAACATTAATATTCATATATATTGTGATTGTATTTTTGCATTAAAAAATATATAAAAAAATTATTAATATTCTAATTATAATATATCTTTAAATAAAATTCATAAAATTTATCCCCTTTGAACACGAACAATAAATACCTCCTTCCTAACCGACATTTTCATATCTTCTGATCTAACAATATAATTATATCTCATGCGATGCACGGATGAAATTTTTTAGGTTTTTAATATTTTTTATATAATTTAAATTTATTTTTATTTGTATACTAATAATTTAAACTTTATTTAATATTATACGTATATATTTTTATACAATTTATTTGTATTTATATTTTAATAGTATCATGTTTTTGTATTTTGTATAGAGATGTACTTTATTTAGGCGATTAATGTGAGATATTTTAGTAAGAAGATTAATTTTAAATTTAGTCACAATAATTAACTATTCAGCCCAAAAACAGACTGACTACCAAATTTTCGATATGTAGTTTTGTTAATTTCTAGATAAATTTTTTGAGGGGTAATCAGCGATAAATATTAAGATGTCTGACTGCTACCTTGACTTCAGAAGGCAGAGTGCGAGCTTTCAGCTTGTTAGCATTAAGGCTAACTGAGACAATTCAATTGGGGAGGGAGGATTTTGAATGCGTTTTTGCTGATGCAGCAGGAATCTTGGCGGCCTTCTCTAAGCATTCATGTCCTCCTGAATCCAAGGTATTGTTACTTTTCTGCACCCTCTTTACAACATCCTCTTTATAGTTGTCTTTTTGTATCCCAGAGACTGATGACTTGCCCTTGTTAGATTCTGCTATTATGTCTTGATGTCCACTCATCTTCTCCATCGACATTGTAATTTGAGAAGTACCATCTGAATTCATTACCTCATTAGAGTTGCAGATCTCAGCACTATTCTGCACTCGAGAATTACAGGAAAGTTTTTCTTCACATGGATTAGGCTGGCTGATTTCTTGCTCCTCTGACTGCAACTTCTTTGCAGCTCTAATCTTGTACACGCATAAAGTTAGAGGTTGCAGCACTCAAGTAATCTTGTGTTTCCTTACAGTTGACATGCATAATACTTGAGAATGTCGTAATACTGCGGATGGGAAAAGAGGGTAATATGTAAGCATGAACATTTTTAAATATAATAGTAGATCCCTCGTCTTTTCAAAAACATAATGAAGTTAATTCACAGTCAAACAAGGGGATGATTATCTTTATTGCATGTTGAAAAATAATAAAATTGCATATGCCCAGGGTTGCTTGAGATTCTAAATGTTATAGACCGTCAATTAATGAAGTTTTTAAAATGATTTACTGTAGCTGTCATCTCATCTGCATATATTGTTTTAGATACTTAACGCACAGTTGATTGAAAATAATAATTGAAGTATCCTCAACAACACGGCATAACAATATATTGATATAGTGTGTGGGTGTGTCCTGGGACTCTCTACAATCCACATATATAATCTCTTAATCTCTTGATTCTGAAATATATAATTCAAGGTGCATATAAAACATGACATACTTGCATGCTTAACGCACCCACATATTAGATACCAATTAGGAAAAAGGAAATCACTTGAGATTAGTGAGTAATTTGAACAACTGTTTACCTTGCAATTTTGACAATGCTCATGAAGGGAAGACACAAGTATAGTGAGGGTGGAAGAGCAAGAGTTTGTTCCTGAGCCCTTGGGGTCAAAATTTCCTCAAGACCATCCCTATGCCATGAATGAGCAACTGTCAACGGACTTCATCTTCTACCATAAAAAAAACTATTATAAGTTTCAATTTATTTATCAAATTACACAAAATAAAATATAACAGTTGATACGGAAAATGCACCTATGTAACATTACCACGACATTCTTGCCATTTGGTTGCTTGAGCTTATTACTATTTTTGGAATCATCGGATTATGAATAAAAATATTTTTAGTGGTGAAATTATATATTGTCTACACGGACAGACACTACACAGTAGAGACAACAGTACATTTGTCAATATCATATTCTACTTTATTAGTTTGTTCGAAGGTGCACAAATGATATTATGACCTGTAGAATCTACAAAATCTATTTCACTAAGAGAATGATCTAGCAAATTTCAAATCTCTCACACACATAAATTTCTAGCAAATAATTCTATTATTTACACGACAAAAACGATGCATCACTTTTTAAAACAGATTAAAGATTAATAGAACCAAGAAAGGCGAACAAAGTTAGACAAGAAATATGATGGTAAATATAATGTATCATGGGGAATGCACGGGGAACCAACATAAGAATAGAAGACATTGTGTTAAAGTTCACACATTGGAAGTTACTTATTAGATCAATTGTGGTCTCATCTTCAATAGTGACCTCAAATACAGAAGTCCCAAGTTCAATGAGTAAATGCATGCTATCAACATGCCCATTTAAGCCAAAGGGAAGTGATGCCTCCATCGGAGGCACTATTAATTACCTGATAGAGTGAGCTCATGCAATAGAGCCAAGAACATAGATTAGTCGCAAATGGAATACATTAATAATACCAAAGGTAGACTGCGGTGTTGGGTACCTCTTATCGAATTCTAAGATAGATTCTTCAGTTCTAGATCTTTTGTTTAGGATATTGCAAATATTTGGACCGCTGGGAATGTAGTCGGCTAGCAAGATCTGAATGCATCGAGAATGTCCATTAAGAGGATGTAGTGCAGTACCTCCATTAAGATAATCAGCTTTATGCATCTGAAATATATAATTTTAAGTTCATAATGATCTTATAAAGGATATTGCAACTGAATACATAAGTAAACTAATTGTGGTAAACAGTCATACATTAGCTAATATATACATGATACATACCTGATGGTGGCCCTGACCAGCAGAATAATGAGGGGAATTTCGAACACCAAAAGTCGAATACCTATCAAGACGGGGATTATATTCCAATAAATCTTTAGCTTCTTGAAGATCACCATATCTTGCCGCAGAAACCAAGTGTTCCCCGAATGCAGAACAATAAATGGAATAAAAAAACAACATAATTGTATATGTATATAACTTGTACCATTTTTGAAGTTAGGGTCCTATATCACAATAGCTTTTTCCTCGATCTCTTACCCTACCCTTTCATTCGTAATGCATAGAAAAATCAATCACTATTTATATAATTTAACACAAGTAGAGGGGAATCATGATTTGTAATTGTATAGCAGATGCATATCCGAAAACAAATGGGAAGTAGGATTAGCGGAGAAGATGTAGAGGCTTGTGTAACATTCAATGGTTTGGTGGCTTGCCTGCTCTAGAGTGGAGACCTACCACCAGCATGCACACTGACCTCCTTGCAGGCGAAGCAGAAGTATACGGTTTGTGTAGAAAACTTCTTCAATTCATTTAAACATTTCATCAACTCATCAAGCACATAGCATCGCTCGATAAACTGGTACATATGAATGTTAGTAAAAACAACTGATATGTGCCTGTAACCTCTAAAATGTCGATGTTTGTGATGTTGGTGTTAGATCATCTAGAGTGGTTAGAAGTAGAGGAAAGGTTGCAGTTGTTCTAATGAACCTTTACGTGTGTATATTCTTAATTTATCATGTTTTAATAGTTCTGAGCTGGAGATGACATGACAGGTGATATGGCGATGACCTGGAATAAATTGGTTCAAGTTGGTCTATTAAATATATAATAGATAGATTTATTTTACCTATTGTAAAAATTTAGGGCCTTTTTTAGCCTTTGAACAACAGAATACGGCCTTCAAAATATATTAGACGAGCGTGTTTGTGATGACACTTCTATCATCTTCTTCACTTCTCTAATCGCAGCTTCTCGTTTATCCGGCCCGTTTGTCCGTCTTTTTCTCGACTGGCAGGCTATTTGAGCTTATGTTACTATAAAATGTTGATTAAATATTTTTGAATTTTAGATAATTTGATATCATCAGAATGGGTTCTGATCACGAATTAATGTGGTATGATGAGTTTTTTGTCTCTCTAAATTTTGAGAATAATCTTTTAACTTAGAGGTCATTTGTTAAATCTTAATCATAATTTCTGAATGACTAAAATTTCTGAACGAATGATTATCTGAATGAAATAAATAATATTGTTTGGTAAATGATTTTTCTTTAATTTCTGAATGACACTATTTATTTATTATACCTTTCAAAAAAGTAATGAAATAATAATTTTTTTGAAACCAATTCGTATTATAATCCTATACTAAAGCATAATAAGCATTATAATAAGCATGGTATAATTATTCCGTGTATAAAAGATAATAACTGTTAAATCTTTAATAAACACATGGAACTTTTAAATCTAATATTAAAAAGTATTCTTTATTTAAACAACTCTACTAAAAGTCTAAAATTCGAATTCTCTCAATAACATATTAAAATTAAGAATTTATATTAAAATAATTATTACAAAAATAATTATATAAAAAAATATAATATATTAAAAAAATATTTGTGTATCACACGGATTATAAATTAGTAATATATAATAATATAATATACCAATGTACATACTAAACTTTGAGTAAATAATGTATATTTTTTAACTAAAAAGAGTGAACTTTACTCTTCTAACATTGAACAAAATATATTATCATAATTCCACTTAAAATTTACTAATTTATAACATAAGTAATCCATTTACGTGATTTTTATGAACCAACCAGCTCCATTTTTTAGCTAGTGTCATCTAGTAAAATTATGGTGTCGTCCAGTCGCTTACCAAACAATTTGAACAACTGAATTGTTCCACTTACCAAACAATTTGAACAACTGAATCGTTCATATCCAGCAATTTAGATGTCATCCCGTGCTTAACAAATGACCCCTTTATTTTGGATCTAATAACTTTGTAGTAGTAATATCATATATTTTTTAGAATAAAAATAAAAAAAATTAAAATTTCATAAAAATTAGGAATTATAATTAAATTAGTATAAGAGGTATAGACTCAACAGATATATAAAATGAAATCATGAAATCTAAAATTATACCTAATAAGAATTAGCCCTTGAGTGATGTATATTTTACATATTAGGTATAATATATTACAAGGTAGACTTTATTGCTAGCAGACTTAGTGTTGGAGATGCTCTTGTAATATGATTGGTTGTGAATAACAATTATAGTAATCATAGAATTACGGTTTTAAAACACTCTATATAAATAAAGTTTTTTCATTTCTTTGTTTTTTTAACCGTCAAGATTAAAAATTCCTTATAAATCTCTCTCAAGATGTAAATCATAAAATTCATATTTTATAAAATTTATAGAAATTCAGTCCATGATTCAGAAAATTTCAATTCCTCATAATTCTTGTACACCCTATTTTCTCAAATTATATTTTGAACTATTCTCATAATCATAAAATATATTTAGATCTCTTACATTACTATTATAATCCATTTTGGTCCAGACTTCAATATCTTTTTCTTAGAATTTTTACTTTGAAAATTCATCAATATGAAAAACAAATACATCATAATTAAATTGTAACATTTAATTTATTCAATTTTGAAGTAAAAGAAAATCATAAAATTACAACTTCCATGGGGGTTCATGGCAATAACAATTTATAACAGAAGATCCTGGTACAGCTGGGTCACAAGCTCCACCATGGTGATACCCCAGACTCCTGCAGTGTCCATCACAATCTGGAAAATCCTTACATGGTCCTTGGTACACCTTTATATCCGGAGGAACAGCTGTACAAATATATACATACATCCACAAATGTCTTATTTATATGAGAAAAAGATAGTGCAGCAACTAATATTTGTTTTGCATTTGATTATTCAGAATTCTTAAGATAATTATTTAATTATTACAAAAACAGCCGAAGCTAGCTAATTAACTTAATTATATACCTAAATAAATATCTTTAACTGTACATAATTTATATAATGTTCATTAATTTTTTTACCTGAAGACATGGTAACAAAAATGAAAGCAAGGAGAATGAAAGAGATGGTCTTCCTCATCATTGTATATGTATTTGTAATATCTTTATTGTTAGGCTTTTCTGTGGTGGGTTAGAATATGGCTGTGGCCTGTGGGTATCGAATTTATAGCCAAAGTTGACAGTAGATATGTATATGAATGTTGGATACTTCGATCTGAAAAATCCAGGGATATCTAGATTTTTCAAATCTAATAAATATGTGGATATGGGAAAATTTTAAAAAACACTATCCACTTTTGTGGTAAAATATTTTATTTATAAAAAATACTATAGTTTAATGGGAGAGTTATACCGGGGTTATTGTAACACATAAAATTCTATACAATTTTTTTATAATTAAAAATTTTAACCCTCACCAAAACAAAATCGTAATAGAAATATATTAATTAATAAATATTTNAGTACATCCATTCCGTAATCAAGATCGTGAGACGTTCTTGAAGGTGCTCGTGTGGATACCATAGAGGTGTTTTCGAGAGGAAGACACAAGTCGTGAAAGCTAGGATCTCCGTTGAGTTCGTGAAAGTCAAGACCAAACAAAGGTATGATTCCGCTTCACCATAATCAGTCCATGATTATACATGATCCTGCGTTAGGGTTCCAAAAATTTTCATTATATTTACGTTTAATCCGCTACGTTTTATGCCTCGGAACCCAATAAACAGGACTAGCAGTCTTAGGCCTAGAGATTTTGATGTTTAAGTTTTGACTTATGTATCCATCAACAAATTGTTTCCTGAGCCTAAAGAAAGTGTTCATGATATTCATGTTACATGGCATACAATCAAATTTGTCACAGAATTTATGATTATCATGCATCAAGGGTTTCACATAGCCACAGGCAAATTCAGCATTATTAACAACAGGTTTCTTGCACACATGTGTAAGGTGATTTGTTGAACCATAGTTTTTACAAATCTTCCTAGGAGCATTGTGAACATGTGCATAGTTATTGTGTTTGTTAATGCTTACCTTGCCATTTCTATTTGTCTTTTTCTTCTTAGCATGCATGGTGTCATTTTTATGGACATTTTGTTTTGATTCCTTTTTAACAGGGATGGACTTGGTCTTGACTACTAGTTCTTCTATTTCAACAGAAGGCATACCACTCTTAGTTTTATCTTTATCATTTAACTGTTGTTTGATGACCATACTGACTTCATCAAGTTCAACAGTTGCTTTCTTAAAAATTGGTGTCTTAACATTTTTCAAAATGTGAGGATTTCCAACAAACTCAGTTTTCTTGCCTTTTGTTGAGATAGACTTTTTCTTCTTAAGAGTGTCATAGTTAAACCCAATTCTAACTTTGGAATTTTCTTGATATTTTTCATAAAATTCTTGCAGTGTCATGGATGAGTTGTGATAGGCCTTTATATTCAATTCATTTTTAGATATTTAATCTCTTAGGACTTTTTCAATCTGTTCTTGACAAGTGACTTTATTCTTGAGATACTCATTTTCTTCTTTCAAGTTTTCCAGATTTATCAAGGATAATTCTAATGTCTCATTCTTAATAGTCAGTTCATCATTAGACTTTAGCAATTTAGCAATTTCTTCATATGCAGCAATCATACTAGTATGAATATTAAACATTTCAATGCTCAATTCTTCAACAGTTTTCTTATACTGAGAATTTGACATGTCAAGTGAGACTAATGACGGTACTTGAGTGTTTGAGGATGATGCTCCATCATGTGAGTTAGCCATAAGTGTCAGATTTCCATATTCCTCTTCCTCATCTTCATCTGTGTCGTCTCGGCATTTTTCTTCAACTATATAAGCCTATCATGTTTGCTTCTTGAGGAGTGCCTCATACTTGGCTTACAGTTCTAAGTAATCTTTGTCCTTCTTGATTGCTTTAGGTTTTCTACACTCTGTTGTAAAGTGTCCAACCTCATTACAACTATAGCATCTTATTTTAGATATATCAATTATTCCAGTTTTATACCCTCCATTGGTGTTGCTTCTTGTGGGAGTCTTTCATTTGCTTAAAGATTTGAAATTCGGTTTTGGTTTAAATTTTTGTTTCTCTTGAATCTTAAGTTTCCAAATTTCTTTTCCATGAAGGCCATGGTTTTGTTGTCCATTCCTTTAAGCTCTTCAATAGTGTAAAACTCTTCTTCACCTGATTCACTCTTGACAGAGTCCCTTTCTACTTGTTCATGTTCTTCAAGTTCTTCAATTTTTAATATCTTACTTGTACCAGTCTTCTCAGTTCTTGATGGTTCATTTGCAACCAAGGCATTTAAAATATTTACCATCTTTCCTCTATTTACTAGAATGGACTTCTTTTGGTAGAACTCCAGTTCATATGTCTTTAAAATTCCATAGAGGGTTTCAAGCGGAAGTTTTGTTAAATCTCTCCTTTCTCTAATTGCAGAGATTTTATGCTCCAAATGTTCTGGGAGAGTCAACAAAAATTTCATGTTCTTCTCCTTTGTTTCATAGTACTTTCCATGGAGTTGAAGGTCCTTGTTGAGTTTGTTGAATCTTTCAAACACCTCAGTTATGCCTTCATTTTATTTCAACATGAAAGCCTCATATTGTGATACAATGAGTTGCCTCTGGTTGTCTCTTACCTCATCAATTTCTTCACACAGAATCTCTATGATTTCCCTTATGTGTTTTGCAGAGGTACAGTTAACAATGTTGTTATACATAACAATGTCAAGAGATTCTATGAGTATGAGCATTAGACTATTGTCCAGGGACACCTTCTCATTCTCTGTGTTTGTGTACTGAGATGGATATTTGGGTATCCATGTTGCAGGTATTACCTCAGAGCCATTGGTAGTTTCAGGAACCAATGTAACTGGCATAAAGGGGCCATTCTTCAAGATTTCTGGATATATGGAGTTAGTAGCCTTTATGAACATTAACATTTTCCTTTTCCATAGGTTGTAGTTTTCTCTGTCAAAAGGATGAATCTTTATACTGCTTAGCTTCTGAGAACTCATTTTGATCTTCAAATTGTATGTATGTTAACAGCCTGAGCTTTGATACCACTTGATAGGAGTTAGAGTTTTAGAAGTTACAGAGGGGAGCGGGTGGATGTATAACTTCAAATTATTTTTCTTTTATTTTGATGAACTGTTTGATAATGTGTTTTTGTAGCTTTATCAATTCATAGATTCTTACTTAAATATAAATGCGGAAATGTAAGAACATAGTGAATTAACTTTCAATCTAATGTGTATTATAATGAATCTGCTACAATCTGAAATTCAAAATGAATTTCAGCTTCTTATTCTTGGAAGATACAANACTTTCAATCTAATGTGTATTATAATGAATCTGCTACAATTTGAAATTCAAAGTGAATTTCAGCTTCTTATTCTTGGAAGATACAAGGTATGAATACACTTGATAATTTTCAAAGATTTCTAACTAATGAGACAGTGCATAAGCTATATAGATAACATGTCTTTTGACACACGCTCTCACTAGTTAGTTAAGCTAAAACTAGAAATAGATAAGAAATACTATATATTTGACTACTATCTATTTCTAGCTAATACATTCTGGTGACAGTCTGTTGCTTTCAGCCTTATCTCTTCTGTCTTTTATCTTGTTCTTCTTCCAAGCTACATTGTAGACTTATCTTTATCTTCACAAGTTTGACTGATCCTGTAATGACAGAGCTGCACATTATTTGTCTTTATCTTCTGCAATTTTCCTTGAAACTAGCTCTTTGAAATAGTCGAATACTCTATTGGTTTTGCTTCGAGAAGTCATGGTGATTGACTTCTCGATTAGGTACATGCTGAGACTTCTCGATTAGTCCCTGAATGGCTTACTTCTCGAATGACTAGACTTCTCGATTGCATACTTCATTTGTTGACTTCTCGATTAAACTAGACTTCTCCAATGGATACTTGAAACTAAGACTTATCGATTGGTTCATCCCTATCACTTCTCGAATGCTCATTTGGCTAACTTCTCAAATTATTTTTATGGACTTTTCGAATGTACACTTTTCGATCGAATACTGAGCCAATAAGTGTTTTGAGACTTCTCAACCAGTTACATATTTCTGACTTCTCGAATGTAGTGACTTTTTGAACAGTTATTTGCCTTAGAAGAATTCTCAAACTGCATTCCTTATACTTTAAGAAGTCTTCTTTGTCTAATTGCATGATTCAACTTGAATCTTCTAATAGACTTTATTCTTTTACTTTAATTACAACTTGGAATTACAATTTGATCATACTTCTAACTGCAATAATACGTTGAAGTATCCAAGTCACTAACCTAATATAGAAGTTCTAAATATGTTACAACAAGACAAATAATTATATAGAGTAGGCTTGATTTGGTCCAACAACAAGCAATTACATTCAATCAAGTCTTAAGGACTAATTGCTACTAAAGGCCAAAGGAAGAGGGGTATGGATCTTCTTCATCTTAAATATGAAAATGGCTCACATCTCACTTTCACTTTTACACAAGTGATGGAACAGGACTATGCTACTTTAAGAAAAATATAGACTCTGCTCAAAAGAAACTACTATTTGACACAAGGTCTTGTCAGAGACATCTTAAAGAGAATGACCACCATGAGGGAGCCACCAATCCAGGAGGAAAATGAGGATTTAGTGAAAATTTGGAATCCTGAAGGAAGAAAAGTTCTTCATGAGCCCTTCTACATGATGATCTACACTAACAGGGATGAAAATGAAAGGTGCATTAACATTTGTAAAGAAATCAGTAAATTACCAAACCTGAAGCTAAATTTCTTAGCAAGCCAGCTGGACTATAGTGTTGAATATGAGAAGATATTAAAGGGATCACTTTACAAACAGATGGAAGAAAATGAGAAGAGGGAAGTGGCTAAGTCTAGCAAAAGGAAGAGAAGAAAATAAGACAAATCGAGATCACCACAATCCTCTCAAATTCTTTTGTTATTAGGACTTGAAAATTTGTCTCATACTTTATAATTGTCAATTTTAATAGTCCTGTATAAAATATAAAAAAATGATCCGGTAATAAAATAAATATATAAAATATATTAGTATTAAAATTAATTATAATAAATTTAAAATTTTTTATTTAAATTTTTTAACGGCATCAAAAAATATGTTAACCTCCATAAACATTCATGGTGACAACTGTGTTGTATTTTATATTAACCTCCACATGGACTACAATAGCACTATCATAACACCCGATCTTAAGAAAAATCTGTCTAGTGCCATGCACTGAATGTTACTGTTTACGCTTTAAAGAAACCTCATAAAAGTAATGTTCCCATGACAAATGTTTTATGCCTTTGTAACCACAAAAGAGGTCGAAGTATAAATAAGCAGTACAGTGATGAAAAGAAGGGTTTGGTCATTTGACAATGAGAGTAATAACTGTTAGTAATTGTGCTCTAGAGACAATACTTTTTATATTTTAAGGAAAATATTTATTATTAAGGATTATGCTTTATTGATTATTATTTATTTATTATGTTTTATTTACAGCGTAATAAATTGAAAGCATAATAAATGTCCTTGGAATTTTGATACGTATTATATATCTTTAAGTATGTGACTTAAAAATGAGATTATATGAATAGTATCTTATTCCTAAAATTCCCTAGTCGAGTATTATTATTTAAGGACAATAATAATGCACAAAGACTAGTATGTTTCTTGACAGATGACCACATCTCATTGGTCATAGGTATGGGGATACTAAAGTCAAGAACATAAGTGCATGTATCAATGCATGGCACTGGAATGACCCGCCGTGAGATTCTACATGTTAAGTAAGTGTCATAAGTAATTCTCACTGTGATAATGGTGTAATGATCCTTAGACCTGAAATCATTATATTTCTATACGAGAATTAATATACTTTGATTACATTAAAAGTTACCTTTGACCGGGTGATGATAAAAGTGGACATTGGGTATATTATGAATCGTATGAGAAATATGAATGATCTAGATGGGATTTAATCCTCCTAATTTTAGGAGTGATATTATTGGCCTCTTGTTTGAGTGAGACTATGAAATGCACGGCCGTGCTCAAATGTTGATTTGATTTTAATAGTCTACTCATCGATCAAGAAAATAAAGATTAAATTATGAAGAGGATGACACGAGACATGCCTTGAGTTTAATCTATAATATCAAGATTAAAGGGATTATATTACATGGAACATTATTCACGAAAGGCTTAATCGAATCACCGATTTATTATTATTACTTGGGTAGCAATGATGTATTACTAGATGCCGCTCATTGTTTACAATTTTAATTAGATATTAAAATTGTTGCCAACGTAATAATAACCTACAGGGTCACACACAAAGAACGCTTGAAGGAGAAATAATTTAAATTATGAATTTAAATTAAATAAGTAATTTATTTTATTTATGATATTAATTAAGTATGACTTAATTAATTATATAAATAGAATAAATGAATTACTTAAACTAATTCCAAAATTAATAATTAATTAATTAAGTGAGACTTAATTAAATAATTTAGAATTTTGGATTAGTATTAATTATAATTGGATTATAATTAGAAAACTTATTCCTCTCTCTATATAATCTCTTTATGGGCTGATTTAATAAAATAGAGATTTTACAAAAACCCTAGCCGCTCTGAGAGAGGAGGAAGATAGAGAGAGAAGAAGTTTTCGGGTGCTAGTACACATCAATCCTTCATGAAAAGTGTTCGTGTGGATACCGTAGAGCGTAGATCGCGAGAGCGGGATACGTGGTGATTAAACAAGCTTTGGACCTCCATTAATCTTCCATTAATGAACTGTTAAAGCTTCTAAAGGTATTTATTCTTTATCTCCGAATTAAATCTTTTGTTTTCGCATGGATCCTGCTGAGGGTTTCGCTATTTTGATTTATTTTTCGCGTTTATTCCGCTGCATTTGTGCCTTGAAACCCTTCAATAACATCCACGTATTTAATAAACGGCTTGCGAGCATCTACCTAATCTACTTTATACAAGTATTGAAGAACTAAGTAGCCCGATTTAAGCTTTTGAACCATAAAAAAAGGGTTATGTTAGCAAGTGAAAGCAATGTCTGTATATTAATAGTGAAAAAAAACAGAAGAATAATATACTAAGAAAAAATGATAATAAAGACTACTCCGTATTACTATTATTTTGAGAATATTCCCCAAATGAACATTTAGGATTTAGGGATCGTTTGAATACTACCGGATTTCAATAACATTTAAACTACTAGACTTTAATAATACCGAGCAAGCTTATATATCTTTAATAATATGTTAAACTAATCCATGACAGAGAATAATTGATTGGTATAGTCCATATTGGGAATAGATGGGTATTTGTACAAAAACGAAATAAGAAAAATGAAATTGTGAGATATAAAGCTCGGCTAGTAGCTCAGTGATTCTCTCAAAGGTATGGACTTGATTATCAGGAAACATACTCTCATATTATGGATGGAGTTACCTTTCATTTTCTGATGGGTATGACTTGTATGAAAAAATTGGAAATACGCCTCATGGATGTTATGACAGCCTACCTATCTGGATCACTCGATAGTGATATTTATATGAAAATCTCTTAAGGATTAAAGTTAGATGAAACTAAGACCCGACATTTATATTCTGTTAAATTATGATGATCATTATATGGTTTAAAACAATCTGGTCGTATGTGGTACAACAGGTTTAGTGAATATTTATTGAATGATGTGTATATTAATAATTAAGTATGTCCATGTGTGTTTATTAAAAGGTCATAAATTGTTTTTGTTATTATTGTTGTATATGTGGATGATTTGAATCTTATTGGTACTTTTGAAGATATTACTAATACAGCTAACTATTTGAAAAATGAGTTTGAAATGAAAGATCTTGGAAAGACAAAATTTTGTTTAGGTATACAGGTGGAGCACTTATCTTCAGATAACTTGTTCATCAGTCAACTTACATAGAAAATGTGTTTGATCGGTTCTATATGGACAAATCTCATCCACTAATGACGCCAATGGTTGTTCAGTCACTTGAACCTGATAAAGATCCATTCCAACCTAGAAAGTCAGATGAAGATACTCTTGGACCTGAAGTTCCATATCTTGGTGCAATTGGCGCTCTTATGTATCTTGAAAACAATACACGACCTGATATTGCATTTGATGTAAATCTATCGGTAAAATTCAGTTCTAATCCTACAAAAGGCATTGGCATGGAGTCAAACATATATTAAGATATCTTCATGGGATGGTTGATCTTGGATTATTCTTTCCAAGAGATTCGAATTCGCAGCTGATCGGATGTGTAGATGCTGGGTACATGTCGGATCCTCATTTTGGACGATCACAAACAGGTTATGTATTCACATATTGGGCATTGCTATTTCTTGGAAGTCTATGAAACAAACTATGGTGTCAACCTCATCAAATCATGCAGAAGTACTAGCGATCCATGAAGCAAGTGTATCTGGCTGTGATCTGTTATTCAACATATTCGGGAATCATGTGGGTTATCAGGTATATCAGACAGTCCTACAATTATGTTTGAGGATAATTCAGCATGCATTAAACAACTTAATGAAAGATACATCAAAGGGGATCAAACAAAGCACATCTTGCTAAAATTCTTCTACACTCATGAGCTCCAAAAGAATGGTGATAATGAGATACAACAAATACGCTCTTGTGATAATTTAGCGGATATACTTACAAAAATACTACCCACGTCAACGTTTGAAAAACTCTGAAATAATATTGGCATGCGAAGATTAAAGAGCTTGATAAATCAATATGATGGACCATGAGATGTTTTATTCAGGGCGAGATTATACTTTTTTTCTTTCGTCAAGATTTTTATCCCACTGAATTTTTACTTGCAAGGTTTTAATAAGGTAGTTAAACTCTACATTAACAATCAAGGAAGAGTGTTATGACAATGATTGTTCAAGTTAATAAAGAAGCTTATACATATCTAATAGTAATAACTACATACAAGTTCAAGTTTGATCTTTTTGTTCCTTCGTTATAGTTTAAATATTAGTAATTATTAAATACCTTGCAACAAATCTACAATCTATAGGTATACACACATTTGTGTGCGTGCAATTTACACAATTGAAAAAAATATAATAAGAACAAATTAAAGATCACCAAAGACTCAATTTTAAAAAAGAAACAAACAAGGAATAATTTACTCACTTGAAAAGTCCCCAAAATATTTGAACTTTACCTTTTTTCTTCAAGAAAACTAATTTTTTTTATTAAAAAAGATTATATGGGATTCGCGCACAGTCTTCAAATAATGTGAATTCAAATGAGAAAATAGATGATTTTGTGACCAGGGTTTTGAAAGAAAACCCTAGTCAAGTAGAACCCAAGTATTTGATTGGAAATAAATTGTATACATTGAAAGAAAAAGAGAATTTGAGGTATGAAAGTAGTAATTTTGATGATGAGGTATTTGGGTTGTTTAGGAGGTTGTCGAAAAAGAAAGGCGAGGAGGCGGTGAGTGAAAATGCAAGTAGTGTTGGGAATGAAGATGTGTATTTGAAGGATATATTGAGAGAGTATAGAAAAAGAAAGGTGATGAGGCGGTGATTGGATGTGAAAGTAGTTTTGTGACATTCATCTGCATAAAAAACAAATATTTATTATAATATCTGAATAACACATGATTACACAACAATCGAATTGCACATATATATAGACACAAAAAGAGATATACATGTATATATACAAAACTTTGATTCACAGAAGAGAAAATAAAAAATGAAACAGAAAAAGAAAATGAAGATTAATGAATTTAAAAATATAACAAATAATCTAATTTAATTCATCATAAAAAGATATAATCAATACAAATTATTTCATCCAGGTTTGGACTTATTTGGAAAAAACAGAGAGGACACAACAATAACATCGAATCATGCCAGCGAAAAAACAGCAATAGCAACGGAAATACACTAAACATATAGTGAAAATAACCTAATGGATCGTCTATACCATGTTCACCCATATCGAATAAGAACTAATCGATTAAAACAGCTTCAACGTCACAGTTATAGATTAAACTGAACAAAAAATTATACTATCTTGATTTAGTATGAATATCAATAGATTAATTAATAGATTAATATTGCTTAATCAGATATAGATAAAAACTATAATATCCTGATTTAGTATGAATTTCAATAGATTAATTAATAAGAGATGAACAAAAGTTATGTGTAACGATAAAAATCTGAGTAGTGGCTAAAGATATATATACCGGGTTTGAGCTTTTAAGGAGAAAGGTTGGATGCAACCTCGTTTTTGTCCTGAGAAAACAACGAATGAACTGTAAACACTGATGAAAATATGCAGCAATACATCAAAACTATTATACTAACCTAATGGTTGATCAAGTCTGGATGCATCATTATTATCAACAATCAATGATATTTTATGGTTTGGCAGTAAAAAGCAAGATGATTGAATCAAAATATTATTTGCATATTTTGAATTCGAAAAACAGAAATTCACTCACATCATACAATAAAATCAAACGTATATCATGGCTTTAATCAAAGAGAATTTGAATTTTGAACCTGCAATATGAAGCCATCGATCAAGGAGTATGAAACAAGTTGTGTGTGATAGCGTGTGTGATACATACGTAATGTTACATCGACGGGTCTAAGTTGAAATCCGTTAACCCATAAATATATGGAAAATAGTACAAATTAGGAAGGTGGATCATAGATGGGTGACCCGTTAACCCATATGTCAAGTGAAAGTTACTAATATACCCTTAAAATAGGAATAAAAATGGAATTTCCACCAAACTTTCCACTAGCAGAAATTTATTATAATAGATATATTTGAATTAACAGACTATAATACTACCGAGCAAGCCTATATATTTTTAATACGGTCTTTTTAGTGGGTGTCCATGGACACGCATTAACAACTACTTTTTAATTAGTTAACAATTTTTATTGGTGAAATTTTTTATACATACATAGAGGTATTATTATTAATGAGACCCTTTTTAATAACATGTTGAACTAATCCATGACAGAAAATAATTGGTATCTACAATCTAGAGGTATAAACACATTTACAAGGAAACATTAAAAGGAAACATTTACGCAATTGAAAAAAATATATTAAGAACAAATTAAAAATCACCTAAGATTCAATTTAAAAAAAAAACAAACATGGNTAAAAAAAAAACATGGAATAATTTACACAATGTTTAAACTCTTCTATATTTACAAGGTTACATATAAAAATTTCATATATTTTTTAATATTTTTGGCAACCCGATGACCCGACGCGATACACCATATGATTTATCGGATAATCAAACTTCATCACTCTCCTCCCCTATTTCCCTCTCCGCTCAGAACACCACCTCTGAAAATGCTTCATTCTTCTGTATCTATATATTATGTATATCCTTAAACCCTAATTTCATAAACCCTAGTGTACAACAATGTACTCTTCTACAATCACCCCACCTCCTTATATCTTCTCCTCCCCTAAATTTAAGCCCTGCAATCCTCATTTCAAAACCCCCCTTGAAAAGTCTTCAAAAGATTTGAACTTTATCTGTTTTTCTTCAAGAAAACTTGTTTTTTATCAAAAAAGATTATATGGGATTCGCGCAGAGTCTTCAAATAATGTGAATTCGAATGAGAAAACAGATGATTTTGTGACTAGGGTTTTGAAAGAAAACCCTAGTCAAGTAGAACCCAAGTATTCGATTGATAATAAATTGTATACATTGAAAGAAAAAGAGAATTTGAGGTATGAAAGTAGTAATTTTGA
>QRFB01009302.1:7958-30791 GCA_008931105.1 Oenanthe javanica | reverse complement strand
GGGGAGAGAGAGTGGTGGAATGTTCATTCCATTTTCAAATATCAAATGCTTAATCTGAAATTACAACTAGGGCTGATATTTATACTCCTCCCTTACTAACTAACTCTGAATTTACGTTACTACCCTTACTACTAAATGAAATACTACTACTAGTACTATATTACTGCTACCTTCCCGACACAGAGCTAAGAGTTAGCTGGTTTTATCCAATTTTGCCACCCCTAGGCTAGTTGTTCCCCAAATGCAATTCACACAGTATTGTTATAGAGATACCATGTTATACTGGAATTCTTTCCTAGAATTTCCATCATCATTTATGATTGTCCGGAATTTGGATGTATATAGGTGTCAGAATAGTCCATATTTGTTAGTTTCTTTAACTTGAGTCATAAGAGCATCCCCAATAGGGGTTGTCAAGGAGGTTGCCAAGTCTATGTGGCATGACAACCTTGGTTGCCAAGAGTTTGGCAACTTCCCAAACTAGTAAAAAGTTATATAAAATATCTAAAGTGTATACTGTATTGCTTTGCCCACTTCTATATTGAACTAAATATAAAATTAATATAGAACCACATGGGCAACCTCTGAAGTTGCTAACTATTGGAGTAAAATTTTAACAAATGTTGCCAAGAGTGATATGGATGTGAGAGAAAATTAAAAAATAATATATTTGATGATTTGTCATGATTTGGTAACCCTCTTAACGACCCCTATTGGAGATGCTCTAAGTAATATTAGTGACTCAATGCCTATAACAACTAGATTTATGTTGCCTCAGTCTGCAGGTTGAGATTTTTTTTCCCTGTCTAGTGCCAGAGATAAGAAACATCATTACATCATTTTTCATCTGGTTTTATGTCATACTTCATATGTGCCTCTTTTGAAGTGAGTTGCTAGTATCTTATTTGGCATGCCTTACAAGCCATTTCAAGTGTTTGGCATCCTGTCACGTGTGACTTGTGAGTCCGAAATTAAGTTTTTTTACAAATTGTAAGTATCTTTGACTCATGATGACATATAAATTAAGTTCTAAATGGTTGCTTTACTAGCACATGACTTTCCACATCACAAAATATGCAGGAATTCTTGAGAACTATTAAGCGCATAAAACCTACCTAAGCAAATTCGACTTATGAAAACATTTCTAGGAGAAAATTAATAGGTTTTATGCAAAGTACATAGTTTTAAACTTTATCATAATATCAATAGCAGTTAAAAATTTGAAAAAAAGTAAATGGCAACGTTGGTCCTAAATGATCAATTGCAACAGTTTAGCTATCAATGTTGGATGAGGAGGTATCCTCTATGCTAATCCAATAACATAAAATTGTTTACGCATACGAGAAGTTCGAGATTTCTTGCCACCAATCTGGAGTTCAAATGTAGCTTCTGGTTGCTTTTTGTCGTAATACTTTAGAAGTTCATATTTAAAATATATATATGCAGAAGAGGGATGGAAGATGTAGTAGCTATCTACTTGTTACAGTATCTTATAATACAGAATTGAATTCATTCTAGAATTACCTTTGGCAGTATCTTTTTTTCTTTGCTATATACCTTTGGCAGTATCTTACCTTTTGTAAGCATATTGTTAGCGGGGCTTTGTTTGTTTTAAATCTGTTATCCCTGAGGGCAGTGGCATCAGCTTTTCTGTAGTCCTTTGTAAAGTAAAGTTCCTGCAGTAACTTTTATAATTTATTATCGTTGAAGCACAAAAACTGGATTATTTGCATCTTTTCATTAATGTCGGTCCAGACTAAAATATCTCAAGTATTTATATCTTTTTTAATATCACTACATTCCGTTTTCAGGTTCGCCACATTGCTGCATCAGTGTTTGAACTCCATCAAGAAGGGATCTGCCAAAGAGATAGCATTGGCGTCCCAAACTATAGGTGATAATCCCATTCCATGATTAGTTATTGAAATGCTTTCTAGTGATCTAACAGAAAACCGGAGCGTCACAGTAAGCAGATATATGCAAAATTCAGTGAACAAGCAACACACAATCAAAAGAAGACTTATTATATTGGTAAAACAGAACTGACTCTCAGCAGATGCGATTATAAGCGTACTGGACATTCGAGTGGTCCAGCTTTCTATCAAGATAAGAAAACTAGACTCAACAATTCTGATAATCTCACACCTTTCCTGCTTCCCCTTTTTAATGCACTAACTAGACCTACCACTCTGAACTACTAGGGATGAGTAAAAACCGAAACTGAACCAAAAACCGCACAAAACCGCATGAAACCGAACCCAAAAAAATTAAATCGATTAAAAACCGCACCGAATAAAAACCGCACCGATATTTTGGTTACGGTTTGGTTTTTAAAATATTATTTATAATAATAATTATTATATATATATAATTAAATATATAACAATATTATTTATAATAATTATTATATATAAAATTAAATATATCACATAAACTGGATCGGCTCAAATCTGTTCTGCTCTGCTAGTTACTTACATGAAGTATCTATTTTAAATATAAAAATTTCATGTCAAACCTTATATCACAAATTTATTTTTCAAATCTTAATTTATGTATGAAT
The DNA here is from genome assembly GCA_008931105.1 of Oenanthe javanica. Classification (NCBI taxonomy): domain Eukaryota; kingdom Viridiplantae; phylum Streptophyta; class Magnoliopsida; order Apiales; family Apiaceae; genus Oenanthe; species Oenanthe javanica. The sequence continues at coordinate 28,231 of QRFB01009302.1, read as the reverse complement.
AATATAATAAAATAATATTAATGTTAAAACCAAAACTGAAACAGAACCATATTAAAACCGAAACAGAACCAAATATTATAACTTAAAAGAAGCATTATTTGATATCGTCAACACGCTTTATATTTCTCTCTTGAATTTACTTAAATTTCTGATTGGTTGTAAATCAACTGAAAAGTCATCCTAGCAGAGCGCCTAAATTCGACCAACTATAAATTCGACTAGAATTGTAATCGACGTATGAGCCAAACTGGCTTCCTAGTCGAATGATTTTGACTAGAATGATTCCACTAGAACTGTAGTCGACATATGAGCCAAACTGGCATCCTAGTCGATTACTTTCGACTAGGATGATTTGACTAGGTATGTACTCGACATATGGGCGAAATATCACTTTGTTGAATTGGTTTTTGTGAAATATTCTCATTAACCCCTTGATCCCGAGTTTCAAAAACTGAGGAAAGCAAGGGAAAAGGAAGTAAAATACTTTCATCGCAATTTTGGGGAGTGAAAGTTTTGGAATGAAAGTATGCCTAATTTACATTCACTTTCACTTACTCTCTTCAATATAAAAACTTGGGAGCATGAATATGAGTGAAACTGCTTTACTTCTCTTTCACTTGCTTTCCTAATTATTAAAGATTTTTTAGTATTTTTTAGTCGACCAGTTTCGACTAAGTTTCTAGTTGACTTTTGGACTAGGTCTCTGGTCGACTAGGTTTCTAGTCGGCCATTGATCCTAACCTGCTTCCTGGTGGAATGATTTCGTCAAGAATTCCTTGTCGACTATTTCAAGTCGATTTTATCTGTAAATTAGCTTCCTTGTCGAAAGATTTCGACTAGGATTTCTAGTCGACACTCGACTAGGATTTCAGTCGAATTGTTGTTCAATTGGTTTCCTGGCTTTGACTAGGCTTGATTATTCGACTAGGATTCTAGTCGACATATGGTCTAAATTGGCTAGCTAATTGATTTATTTCGACTTGAATTTTGATTTATATACAACTTTTATGCAATTTCAATCCGTTTGTCGTCTCTTATTATCGATTTTGTCTGTGTTAAAATCAATTAAAACAAAGACGCTTGCATATGAGCTACTTAAGCATAATAAACCTTAATATTAATTTGAAATAAATTTGTAATTTAAACAACTTGAAAACGTTTTTGATAATAACGTATGTGACATATTTTTATGTGAATTTGAATTTGTATAAACTGTAATTTATATATGAATTAACGGATCGTAGAATATCAATTCAAAATAATTGTCACCTAATAAAATTGTAAATGCACAAAGCTTATGATGGACTTGTTTTAAAATACATGTAGTAATAATAATTAAAAAATTATTATCACTCATATTATTTTGACAGGAAAATTATCGGCCCAATCTTATCAGCCCAATACGATTCAAGATTTAAAGATCTCCCACCATCTGCTGGGGTGACAAATGTTAGATCACATAATAATAAGTTCACAACATTAGTAGAAAAGCCCATTGTAAACCCAGAAATAAGGGTATAAATAGATCCCCTGTGTTTCTCTCCCCTCCTTGCCTATATATATGACAGTTTTTGAAATCATTTCTAACATTTCAAAGAACATTTTCTCGAATTGCTGCCGTTTTGCTCAATGATCAAACACTACTTTAGCACAAATAAGGGTATAAATAGAAGAGGAGGGATAATTAAAAAGTGCGTATCACTTTTGGTTTTAAAATTAATATTATTTTATTCTATTATTCATACATAAATTTAGATTTGAAAAATAAATTTGTGATTATAATAAATAATATTGTGGTTCAGTTTGGTTTTTATTCAATTTGTAAAATTATAAAAACCATATCGTAACCAAAATATCGGTGCGGTTTTTATTCGGTTTGGTTTTTAATCGATTTAATTTTTTTCGGTTCGCTTTCATGCGGTTTTTGGTTCAGTTTCGGCTCGGTTTCATGCGATTTTTGGTTCAGTTTCAGTTTTTGCTCATCCCTATGAAATACCCTCTTCTTTTCTTTGAATTAATTATTACTTTCAGATGAATTGACTATTTAGCTCTTCTTCTTTCACCTTTTATACTTCATGTTGACTCGTGGCTGATTAGTGTTTGAATATTGCCTCGGTAATTGCTAAAATTGATTTTATGGCATTAATCATTCGAAATAAATTTCAGCACTGATTTTATGCTGAACATTATCTTTTTCATTCAAGTTTGTAGTTTATAGCCTATATAAAGGCTTGATTCTGGAATAATAAAAATATATCAATCTTCTGCTCCTTTTTTTTCAAATTCTATTCTTCTCTATACGACGTTTCTATAACAAATAAACCAACAAATTGGTATCAGATCCCCTCTTCTTGACGGACCTGTGATTGTATCAGTAGAACTCTCATACACCTTACTTTTAATTTTTAATGGATCTTGAAAAACCGTTCGCATCTCTAGCACCACCGGTGTTTAATGGTGAAAATTACCAACTCCGGGCAGCGAGAATGGAGGCACATTTGGAGGAAAATGATCTCTGGGACCTGTTGAAGAGGACTACGAATATCCTTAGTTGACAGCCAATCCTACCTTTTAGCTCAGATTAGGAATCAGAAAGAGAGGAAATCAAAGAAGTCAAGGGCAAGAGGTACGTTACTTGCAGCGGTCTCAGCATAAATCTTTACAAGAATCATGACAAAAAAATCAGCATTCGAGATCTGGAATTTCTTCAAAACTGAATATGAAGGAGATGCAAGAATTAAAGGAATACAAGTCATGAATTTGATTGGAGAATTCAAGATGCAGAAAATGAATGGGTCAGAAACAATAAAGGAGTATACAGGTAAACTTCTTAGCATAGCCAATAAGATAAGGTTGCTTGGCTCTGATTTTTCTGATTCCAGAATAATACAAAAAATGCTTGTTACTGTTCCCGAAAGGTTTGATGCCACTATTTCATCCTTGGAGAGTACTAAAGATCTGTCCTAACTGTTACATTGGCAGAGATAAGTAATGCTTTGCAGTCTCAAGAACTGAGAAGATTGATGAGGGATGAAGGCTCTGTGGAAGGAGCACTTCAAGCCAAGTTACATATCAACCATGGAGAAAAAGATAAAAGAAAAAATTCCAAAAAAAGAATTTTCATCCACGAGATTCTTTTACAAATGCAAGCAGCGGTAAAGGGGAAAGATACAAAGAATTTCCTCCATGTAAACATTGCGGGAAAAGAGGTCATCCTCCTTTTAAATGTTGGAAAAGGCCTGATGTGAAATGTGGAAAGTGTAATAAGATGGGACACGACGAAAATATATGCAGAAGTGAGTATTACCATAAAGAGAATGCTCAAATGGCAAATGAGCAGGAGGAAGAACAATTGTTCGTTGCATCTTGTTTTGCAAGCAGCTGCTCAAGTGATTGTTGGCTAATTGATAGTGGTTGCACTAACCACATGATTGGAAATGAAGAATTTTTCAGAGAGCTGGACAAATCACAAGTATCAAAGGTTAGAATTGGCAACGGCGCATATATCGTTGTCAAAGGAAAGGGAATAGTCGCCATTGAAAGCTGTAGAGGTACAAAATTAATTTTTGAAGTGTTGTTTGTTCCTGAAATTGATCAAAATCTTTTAAGTGTTGGACAGTTGACGGAGAAGGGATTTAAAGTTATATTTGAGAACAATAATGATGTTTTTAGAATTAAAATGAAAAGAAAGAGTTTTTCGCTTGATCCAATTGGAGGAGGGGCAAGCTGCATATCTAGCTATCACAACTAGTGTAGAATTGTGGCACAAGAGGATGGGCCATTTTCATCATGCAGTATTATTAAATATGCAAAGAAAAGACTTGGCCATTGGATTGTCGCATATAGAGTCTGAATTGCCAAATTGCAAGACATGCCAATATGGTAAACAAGCAAGACTTCCTTTCCAACAAGCAACATGGAGAGCCATCAAAAAGCTGCAACTCATTCACATAGATTTGTGCGGACCTTAAAGAATTCCTTCTCTTAATGGGAACAAATATTACATTGTTTTCATTGATGATTTCACGAGAATGTGTTGGATCTATTTTCTCAGGTTCAAGTTAGAAGCTGCAGGTGTGTCCTTTAAATTCAAGAAATGGATTGAGAACCAAAGTGGCTGCAAGATTCAAGTTTTAAGGTCAGATAACGGCAAATAGTACACCTCCAATGAATTTAACAAATTTTGTGAGGAGACAAACATTTAACACCAACTTACAGCTCCATACAGCCTATGGAGTCAGCAAGAGGAAAAATAGAACAATAATGGAGATGTCTAGATGCATGCTTCATGACAAGAATCTACCTAAAGAATATTGGGCGGAGGCTGCCAATACGGCCGTGTTTTTGTTGAATAGACTTCCTACAAAGGCTGTAAATGGGAAGACTTCTTATGAGGCATGGTATGGTTATACGCCTTTAATTAAAAATCTTAAAGTGTTTGGATGTTTGTGTTTTACTCATGTGTCGCAGATCAAACGAGACAAGTTGGACAAGAAAGCTGAGCCTGGTGTGTTTATCGGATATAGCTTGATATCCAAAGCTTATAGAGTTCTTCAACCGGATAGTAAAAAGATTATAATAAGCAGGGATGTAAGCTTCATGGAGAATGATGTGTGGAGCTGGAGCAATGATAAAAATAATTCTAGTGCAAATTATCATCACCCAATTGATTTAAATCAAGATGAACTGGTTGATGATCCCGCTGTTCGTGGCACCAGGTCAATTGCTGATATATATCAAAGATGCAATGTTGTTGTTTTTGAACCTGTCGGATATTTAGAGGCTAAAAAGGATCCTCAATGGATGGCTGCAATGAAGGAGGAGCTCTCGATGATCGAAAAAAATGAGACTTGGGAATTAGTTGAAAGACCTAAGCATCAAAAGGTGATTGGAGTGAAATGGGTGTTCAGAAAAAAGGAGAATGCAGATGGTACAATAAATAAGTATAAAGCAAGGTTAGTAGCAAAAGGGTATGCTCAAGTTTTTGGAGTAGATTATTTTGATACGTTTGCTCTTGTTGCAAGGCAAGACACCACCTGAATGTTACTAGCTATTGCGGCACAAAAGCGTTGGAAAATACATTAACTTGATGTCAAGTCAGCATTCTTAAATGGCATTTTAGAGGAAGAAATTTATGTTGACCGGCCTGGAGGATTTGTTGTGCAAGGGCAGGAGAACAAAGTGTATCAATTGAAGAAGGCGTTGTATGGTTTAAAACAGGCACCAAGGGCCTGGTACAACAGAATTGATGAATACTTGTTGAAATTGGGCTTTATTAAAAGCCTTAGTGAGTCAACTTTATATATTAGTTGTGATCAAAATGATCTTATTGTTGTATCCTTATATGTTGATGATCTTCTTGTGACTCGCAGTAACATTGAACTTATTCAAAAGTTCAAAGAAGATATGACACAAGCATTTGAAATGGCAGACCTTGGAGAAATGTCTTACTTTCTTGGAATTGAAATCAAGCAGAGTCAAGGTGAAATTTTTATCTGTCAATAGATGTATGCAAATGAGATTTAAAAAAAAATTCAAATGGAGGATTGTAAAAGTGTGAGCACTCCTATGTGTCCAAAAGCGAAGCTCTTTAAAGATGAAGGAACCAAGGTAGACGAGACACACTATAGAAGTTTGATTGAATGTCTAATGTATCTTACGGCAACAAGGCCAGATATCTTGTATGCTGTAAATGTTATCTAGATTCTTGAATTGTGCTACTGAGACTCATTTTAAGGCTGCTAAAAGAGTTCTCCGTTATATCAAAGGAACCTCAAGTTTTGGGATAAAGTTTTGTTCTTCGCAGGATTTTGAGTTGGAAGGTTACGCTGATAGTGACTGGGCAGGATCTTTGGATGACTTGAAGAGCACATCTGGTTTCTGTTTCTGGTTTGGATTGGGAATTTTTACTTGGAGTTCTTAAAAACAAGTGATAGTGGCGCAATCAACAGCTGAAGCAGAATTATTAGCAGCAACGGCAGCAGTTAATCATGCTTTGTGGCTCAGATTTTTTTTGTGTGATCTACACCTAGATCAAAAGCTAAGTACTGAAGTTATGGTTGACAATCAAGCTGCCATAGCCATCTCAAAAAATCTAGTTTTTCATGGAAGAACCAAGCATTTCAGCATTAAATCGTTCTTCGTAAGAGATGTTCAAAAAGATGGTGCAGTTTGTTTGAGGTATTGCAGGACTGAAGATCAGCTGACAGATATATTTACAAAGCCCCTTGCCAAAGGTAGATTTGAAGAATTAAGAGGAAGACTTGGTATTTGCACCTACTGATGCAAGGAGGACTGTTTGAATATTGTCAGTAATTGCAAAAGCTGATTTTATGGCATAAATCATTCCAAATAAATTTCAGCACTGATTTTATGCTGAACATTATCTTTTTCATTCAAGTTTGTATTTCAGTTTTTGTTTTATAGCCCTATATAAAGGCTTGATTCTGGAACAATAAAAATATATCAATCTTCTGCTCCATTTTTTCAAATTCTATTATTCTCTATACGATGTTTCTATAACAAATAAACCTACAGGTTAGTACAATGTCTTACAGTTATCTATAGTTCTTGCTGACTGAGTCTTTCTGAGCATTTATATTTCCTCTTTGTAGGACTATTAGCACTGACCACAGGTCCAGGGGAGAAAGCCCAAGAAATATTGGAAGAATCATTCTCTCCTATTCTAGAAGCTCTTAAATCCAAGTCGGACACAACTAGGATATTAGCGGTACGAATACATATATGTACATATATATATCCTCTAGAGACTGATATTGTGTAATTGTAGTTTTGAATCATTCATAACTGCACTGTATTCATGACTCTAGTTATTGGAATGTTTGGCTATTATAACTTTAATTGGTGGGAACGATCCAGAGGAAAGAGAAAAATCGATGCAAACAATGTGGCAAGTGGTTCATCCGAAACTTGGTTCTAATGTAAGTATACTTTTCTAAGTGTGGTACTATTGATCACTTGTTAGAATATTTTGTCTCATTAATGAAAAACTGGTTTTAAACAGCTTGCACCATAATGCTTTTTTCGTTGATATTTAAGTTTTGCCTTCCTATATCTGCATTAAAAGAAGTTTGTTATGTGTTAAAATATGTGATTTATTTGATCATGAAATGCTCCAGTTTATCTTTATTTCCCAAGTATGTAGGAAGCCTTATATGGAGATTTAAGCTTGTATCTCTATTCTCTTCTCAGGTAGTTGGTTTAAAACCTTTACCTGCTGTTATAACATCAGCGGTCTCTGCTTGGTCATTTCTGCTTACAACGATGGATGGCTGGACACTTAATCCGAAAGCTTGGCAAGAGTGAGTGACATGCCGCCCATCTTCTCTAAATCTCTCACTGTTCTTTATAGGTAATTAGTTTTTTGATTTCACTGAACGTTGAAAGGGGCAGAATAAAGGTGCATGCTCATACATCATACTCATTGATGGAATTGGGCTGGATGCTTATGTTCTATGACAAACATTATTTACACTTTATGATATGGCTGTAAATATTAGAAGAGTTTTAACCTGCTTTGACACTGTTGCAGGTCCATTTCTTATCTCTCTTCATTGCTAGACAAGGATGATAGATTGATTCGAATTGCAGCTGGTGAAGCACTTGCTTTGATTTTTGAGATAGGGAACCTGGAGAAGTTTTCTGTTGCAACAAGTTCAAGTGACAGCTCCAATTATAACGTGATCAATGCTCGAGAACTCAAACATATACAAGGACTGAGGGCAAGGATCCTCAATCAAGTGAGAAGCCTCTCTGTGGAGGCAGGTGGTAAAGGTTCTGCCAAGAAAGATCTCAACAGTCAGCGCAACACTTTCCGTGATATATTGGAATATCTAGAGGTAATCCATTTACTACTTTCTCTTTTTGTGAAGTGAGTAAAGGCTGTTGTATTGATCTGTCATTTGATTAATCAGGATGGTTATAGTCCAGAGACATCGATGAAGATTGGTGGAGAGTCCCTATACACAACGACATGGTCTCAACTGATACAGGTTTATCTTTTGCTTCTTGATGAAGGTTTTTTGATGTGTTTATCTATATAATTTCCTGGATCTCATTTCTTCTTGCCTTCAATAGCTCAATTTTCTGAAGCATTTTCTTGCGGGTGGGTTTGTTAAGCACATGCAGGTTACTTCTTTTACTCATATTTTGCCTTGACCTCCTCTTTGGCTGTTCTATTGAGATTAATGATTAAACGTTCTTACAAAAGCGTCTTCACATGAAAACAGGACAACGAAGTTCTTCAAGATATTTTTGGCTTCTCACCGAAAAGAAAACTCTTTTGTGGTACAGAAAAGCATATATCTGGCACGGAGAAGGTCTGTTATCATGTCATTTCTACCTCTTTCACTGACATAAATGTTCATGGGTTATGTTCTGTAGATGGTATAGTTGATGTGTCACAAGATTTGCAATTATGTATTTCATACAATCTTATTTGACACGGAGTTGTGGTGATAAAATCTTTTATAGTGGTTACTGTCTTTACATGGTACCAGCGTCTTCTTATAAACGCTTGAAAAAGTGTTAGCTAGCCTTCTAAAGCTTGTCTTCACCTCTTATATGCAAATTAGTTTATCTAGTTGATTTACAGTAAGTGAATCTTTTAGGCTGTTTAGTTTCTGGTTAACATGCTTTTTTGCAAGTGAACTTGCCAATGCTGTTTTTAAACTAGTAATACAAAAATGGGTAGCCATGGTGATCAGTTTAGGTTAAACTTCTGGCCCTGGGGATTGATCTCAACACTTCTAATTGGATATTTTAATTCATTCTTGTGTTACATTTCTCTCTATTTGTGAAAAAATCACTTGAGTTGGTGCTTCATCATGTTTTTAGTATTCTTTAATGTTTTTAAAATAATATTTAAATTTTAATTTTGGTACAGAGGATGTACAAGTCGCCAAACTCAATCCTTAACAAGTCAAGGACCCGGTTCTTAAACAAGCAACGAATGTTGTCTCAGGTAGTTTTCTTTGCTACTGCTTTTACCTAATGATTTATACTGCATCTAGCTATGCATTCGAAACAGCAATAAGTTTGAGGAGTTGATCCCCAATATAATTCTGTAGTGGTATTGCACCGAATTTTATGCTTGGAAGAATACAACCTATGTAATATGGTGCAGGTGGTGGCTAATATAGTTTAAAATATTAATGTGATCGAAAATAATATCTAATAAAATACTCGTCTAGTCAAATAATATTATCTTTTGTATTTTGAACACTGTGTAAATGCCCTAACATAAATTATGTGAATGTTGTATGATGGGTTACAGCTTTTGCCATAGTCTTGGTACAACAGGACAGTAAAAAAGCTGCTTTGTTTTTTTAGATTTTGGAATACGTAGGAGGCTGTTGCTTTTATTGTTATGATCAAGTTCCTTATAATAGACAATTGGTATACCTTAATTCATGGCAATAATTAAACTGGAAAGCTTTTAGCTAACGCAGAAAGCAAGTTGGTGGTGAATACAACTCGCTTTTTCTGCCACTTTGCAAACGGTTTCCAGTTTGTAATCAACTCATTTGCTGCAGCAGTTTGGTTAGGATAGTTTTTAAACTTTATGTTTTGCAGGATAGGAATGCTGGTCACTTTGCAGCTGCTGATATGGGCAACGATGATGTTTAGACTCGACATCATACAATATGTACTATATACCATTTGAGGAGGTAATATAGCGGTTTAATTGGGGCAACCAATTTTGTAATTATATTCATGTCCCAACAATAATATAGATGGGACATAATTTAATTGGTTTAGTCATTGATATAATGTTTGCACAATAATACTCACATTGAGTCTACAAAAATGTACTCATCCTTGAATCATTTTTCAAGATCATATTCATTTTTTAAGCATTAATAATGAGTTGATGTGCAATTGCATTTACGAGAATTAATGTACTAGAAGATGGTAATATTGAAGTATTGTCGATTATCTGTTATATGAACAAGTACAAAGTTGCAAGGGTCCGTGGTATATATGTATGTATATTTTGATAACGGTGATGGGAGAACGGGCCAAGTTGTAAGTGTATTAATGCTATACTTTTATTTAAGCAAACTACTTGCACCTCTGAATTGTCAAAATTTGTATTTTCATATACGAATTGTCATACTGAAAATACTAATACCGTTTGCAAATTTACGGTAATTTACAACTTATTGCAATTTTAGGTTCTGTTTTGTTTATTTCTTTGTTCTTTTATCCCTCAAGAGTATTTCTCTTTATCCCTTTAATCCCACACCTGATTTTCCATCTTGTTCCTTTCCTCAATCTTACGATACCCATGGTCAATAGGCTTGAACGTATGTTCATATAACATTGGAAAATGAGAAATGGCCCTTTTAATCATAATTTCATGATTAAATGCCCAAAATATCACATCTTAGTAATATGGCCTTCTCTATCACATAAAAACGTATGTTCTATTTGCGTTTATAATTTGAAACACATGACCTCCGTTCAGTCATGGTTTTTATATAAAAGAATCTGGATATATGATTCAATTAAATTTTATCTACAATTGGGCGGTATATATACTGAAGTTGAAATACACTAAAGTACTTCTATGTCAGTGTATATACTACTGTTACATAATTAGGTGGTGGATGGGAATATAAAACTAATTGTTGTGAATTGATAAGTGTACCTTTATATTAATTATATATTTTATTCTATCAAGACCTGGCAATTCGGGAAAATAGTTTGGTTTCGGATCAGATCAATTTTTCGGTTATAGTATATTTATATCCGGTTCGGTTCGGATCGGATCTGATTCGGATCGGATCCAGTTTCGGTTTTGCATAAATTGAATCGGTTTCGGTTCGAATCGGTACGATTTCGGTTTATGTCAAAATCAGATTAAAATTCGAATGAATTTCGGATAAAAACAGATTAAATTCGGTTCAATTTTTTTTTGGATTTATTATTTAAAACTAGAATTCGATTAATTTTAAATAAATTTGAATCATTGTTGAATTTAAATAAAGATCATTAAGCAAATTTGCCAAATAATAATTAAAATTTGATAAAATAATACTGAATAAAGTAATTAATTGATTAAGTAATATATTTATCTAGTTCAGACTTTGGTCAATATAAAAAAATCATTAAATACTCATAATATAATAATTTTATAAAAAATCTTGAGGGCCAAATATAAATATAAATAAATTTTGTATGTACATATATAATATATAATATTTATTTCTTTTCAAAATATGAAATTATATTCACTTTTCTTTACTTTCAGCAAATTCAAAATAAATATTATTCTTAATTTTTTAAATATGTATAATGTATTTGTGAATGTAACCAAATATAAGATTGTATGTATAAAATACACATATGGTCTATAATTTAGTTTGAGCCATATTCAGTTTGTATAATTTTTTATTAGGATTTGATTGATTCAGTTCATTATTGGATCTGTTTTTCGGATTATTTTCGGTTAAAATTTCGGTTCTGGATTATTTTCGGATTGGATTGAATCGGGTTTTGGATCATTATCGGATTTGATTATTTTGAATCGATATCGATTCAGATTATTTCGAATTCGGTTACATTTTCGGATTATCAAATTCGGATACAAATTCAGATCTCGGTTCCCTACATTCCGGTTCGGTTCTTCAGATCCAGAGTCATTTTATCAGGTCTGGTAACAGGTAGGCAATAGGTTGCAGGTGCTCATATGTTAAGAGCATCTCGGTGTCAAGTTTATGTGTCATGACACTCTTGGTTGCCACCCTATTGGAGCTCCAAGGTTGTCAAATTTTGACACCCTTTGACACCTTCTCAAAATGGATAAAAAAACAAATTTGAAATAAAATGTATGCATATATATTATCTCTTCTATTATATTTTATTTATTAGTTAGGTTAGTAGTTCATTTGGGAACCATTTGGGCATCTTAGAGCATCTCCGATGGAGGTTGTCAAAGAGGTTGTCAAACTTATGTGGCATGACACCCTTAGTTGCTTATCTATTGGAATTAGGAGGTTGTCAACCAAGGTTGCCAAAAATTAGCAAGCCCTTGACAACTTCTTAAACTAGTAAAAAGTCGAAAACATCTAAAATATATATTACTCTACTCACTTTTATATTGAACTAAATATAAAATTAATATATAGAGACCACATGGGCAACATTTAAAGTTGCTTAACTATTAGAGCAAAATTTTAATAAATGTTCCCAAAAATAACATGAATGTGAGAGAAAATTAAAAAATAATATATGTGATGATTTGTCATTGTTTCCAACTTTGTTAACAACCTCTATTAATATTTGACATGTAGGGAAGAGAAAATAAAATATTAATATTTATAATGAGTTGACAATTATTTACACTCTATGAGAGTGCCTCTACCGGAGACGCTCTAATAAGTTACTGTTGTTAGTCACGTGAAGAAAAGCCTGAAAAAGTTAATGGAACTCATTTGTCTTAGAAAACGAGTTTTTTTATTGCGTTATTGTTATAAACGCATTCTATTTTTACATTTTCTCACTTGCGTTTTATAAAAACGTGAGTTGTAGTTGCGTTTTTCGTGATAAGGACCAATTTTTTAATTTGTACTCCCTCCGTTCCACCCAATTGTTATCCTTTCAGAGAGAAGGTCCGGCACACATTTTAAGGTGCATATAAAGTATAGTTCCATAAATTACTTTTAATTTTTTTTTCTGAATAAAATTTAATTTTCGACTATTTGATCTCAAATTATGATACAAAGGGCCAATACCCTTGGAAAAGTTAGTGCAGGTTGATCTAATGATTTTTTTAAAATTTTTTTATATTATTTTAATGATCAATTTAATGTTTTAAGCCATTTTAACCATTCTAACAAGTGAGTATTTATTTAGATCGAAATATGATAAAATTGTGTTTTGAATTTAAATAAAATATCGATAACCGTTAGGCGAAATAAATCAAACTTTACATTAAAGTTTTGAGCTGAATAAAATATTTTAGTAGTATTTCCTTAAAAAAAAAAGTTGAAAGTTTACGGAAAGATATTAGTGTCTTTAAAATTATTTTTTTCGAATAAAAAGATAAAGTAGAATTACATGAGAAAAATACATTGTAAATATAGGCAAGGACAAAGATTATTCATATTAATACTATATTATTATAGCAGAAAAATTAAAAATTTTGGTCGGTTGGTTGGTGGGTCGGTACTGGGCTATGGGACTAAAAAATATATATAGATATAATTTTATTTATTATAATACGGACTCTAACTATATACATATATATATTAACTAAAATTTTACTTTTAGACCCAATTATATATTTATTGTAACACGGGTCCAAATTATATAATTTTACTTATTATAATACGGGCCTAACTATATGCATATCTATATTAACTAAAATTTTATTTTTTAGACCCAATTATATTTATTATAACATGAGTTCAAATTATAATATATTTATATTAAATAGAATAAATTTATATAAAATAAGATAACATATAATATTAACATAAATTCTTAATATTATAAAATTTTATATTAAATATCAATAAAAATATAAATAGAAAATCAATTTATTTAAATATTAATTATATCGTGCTTCACACAGTCTATAAGCTTGTAATATCTTAATTAAGAAAGAAGATTTTTCACTCTAATAATTGCTTGGAAATATCTAAATTTAATAAATAATATTATCCATATAATTTTTTTTAATTATTGGTATGACTCATTGCAAGTGTTTAACAAAAAAAATCGTGAACTCATTCTCAAGCACTTGCAGCACTTATTTGGGCTTGTGATCGGAAACTTCGGAAGTTGTTCGAGTACACAAACAAGGTGAGTTGGGATTAAGGCTACGTTCTGTGAAGGTGAAAAAAGTGTTGTCACAGATGACTGTTTGATAATTTTTTTTATTTATGCACATTTTGAGATATAATATATAAAAATAATATTTTTGAAAAGGTTTGATGATGAAACTGATAGTTATTTCCTGCAAAAACTGAAAATATTTTTTTTTTCAAAAGCATATGGGGACATGTTTTTGCTAACAGTAACTTTTAGACCAAAAACGCTTTTCCTGACAACAGTTTTTAGAATTTACCAAACACATTTCTGACAGTTTTTCAGCAAAAAAAATGTTTTAGATGTCTGCAATAATAATACCAAACGGGACCTTAAGCTTATACATGAGCTTTTGAATGCTTTTTTTAGAATTTTGTACTTAAATAAATAGAAGAATATTTAAAAAAATCACTTGTAAAATTTAATTATGAACTCTCAAAAAAAATATTTGAGTTATCCTATGAGAGATTTACTAAGTAATTTAGATATTATTTTAAATTTTACTTAATTAGATAAAAATTAAAACACTAAAAGATAATAGAAAGACATTTTTTTCATTTACAAATTAAGCCATCTATATACAGGGAATGAAAATATAACAGTTAGAAAAATAATCATTTAAAATATAACAGTTAAAAAAATAACTGTTAAAATATGTTCGTTGAAAATAATAAAATATTAAATTTTAATTATAAATAATTAATACAGAGAATATCAATCACTAGGTGAAAGCCCTTAATAACCAAATTTTAAATTAAATTGCCCAAAATAACCACAGAGGAGATGCGTGCCTACTGGCCGCGCACAATACAAATGCATGTACTGTATTTTTACTTATATTGTCATATATACACGCATATTACATAGGGTAAGAGCATTTGCAAGGGTAATATCTAAAATTATTAGTTAAAATGATTATTCATAACATGTATGTAAAATTTTAGCTAATAGATAGTGTACGTACTCCAATAGAGTTATTTAAAATTGTAATTATGTAAAATTATACCTAAAAATTTTACATGTCCAATAAATATAAAAGATCAAATAAGATCATTTATATTTTTTGCTAAGCAAAATCATGATTGGAGTGTCTCAAATTTTAGATATCTTCTAAATGGTGCCACATAGATGCTACCTAGGTGCCACATAGATATTGTAGCTAATAGGTCTTTACCTTTGTAAATGCTCTAAGGTTCTATGGGGCACCCCTGAAATTCTGGGAACCTAAAAACATGTTCACACTATGCTCTATACTATATTATTCAATATATGTTCTGTAATTTATATTTTTAATATGTTCTTAAACATATTTTTAAAATGTTCTATACTATTATAATTTTGTATAATTTTACAGAAAATACTTTCAATATTTTTATAAAATTACTAACATGTTTTAGCATTCAATTAAACATCTAATTTACATAATTGGACTCTAATAATTAATTGGGTCGTGTCAAATTAAGAAAATTAGGGTTTTATTATAGTGGTTCCCCAAGTTCCCCGATTAATAATGGATCCATATTTGAAACTTAGCCTATTACGTATGCGAATTTGCTGCATACGCATAGGTGATATGCGAGTTTTTGCGGAAACATTTTACCCTTCGTACCTAAAAATTTCAACTTGGGAGCATCGGAATCCAAACCTAACTTACCAAAATACCAATAAACAAACCAATAAAAATCCAAAATCACCTGATGCAGAATCATTAACTTTTTGCACCAACAGTCTCAAAATCCTATGATTCAAACCATTAAACTTAACCCCAATCTGACCACCTTCAATTGACAACAAAAGAACCCCACTTGATCCAAGTTCTGACCCGCGAGAAAAAACAACAAAACCCTACACGGCCCGGAACACTTGATGAGCTGGAGAGAGTTATAGGCTAATGGGTTGCAAAAATCTTGGGTCCAAGGTGGAAGAAGCAATGAAGTTGCCGGTGGAAGGGAGAATAAAAGAATTGGCGTAATTTCAAGAAATCGAGAGAGAGATAAGAGAAAGGAGAAAAAGACTAAGAAGGGGAGTAGAGAGAGGGTGAAGTGGTGATTTGGGTGAGTGTTGGTTGAAGAATAAATGACCTATTTTTCGAGAATGATTGTGTGAGTCGTCATCGAAGTTGAGAAAACAGATGAGATGGGCCACAAAGATTTTGATTCTTCTGCAAAATCCATTGATTTTGCGTAGAAGAGTGTTGTTGTTTTGATGTATTTTGTAGGTCATGGGTCGGGTTATTTTAAGTAAGTATACGCATATTACGTATGCGGATAACAGTGGTTAGAAAAGGCACCCAACCGACCTGTGATATTTTGGACAATTTCTCGAGGAAAACATATTTTAATTCTCTAAAATTTAAAGAATTATTATTATAAATTATTTTACGGAACAATCATAGATAATAAAGTTGGAGATACTATCAAGAGCCGACTAGTTTCAGTGTTATACACCAATGTGGCTCGTTGATCACCAATTTTTGTTAGATTATTGTTGATTTATATAAAATCAAATTTTTTTATAAGAAGTAAATATAATTATAGATATATTATTATTCTAATATTTTTAATCCATTTTAGTAAATATTTAATTTTGTATTATAATATAATATAATATAATTATAATAGTTTTACTCTTAACTTTCATTATTATTGTACAAAATAAAATATTTGAATTAAATTGATTCTTTAAATATGATCTAAAAATAAAATAAATATTTTAAAATTATGATTTTTTAATTAAATTTTTATTAAAAATAAATGTAATATTTCAATTTACCACCGCAACAACCACCGCTTCTTCAAGAAAATAAATGTCCTTTTTCTTTGTTTGTGGTGATATGAAATAATATAGTTCACTCTAATATCTAATGTTTCATGATACAAAAACACAAACTTCTACAGTTGGTACAAGTGAACATTTCTATTACAATATAAGTGACATTCACAACTTCTGCATTTTCGATTTTCAATTCAAAGTAAGTTGTACATGAACATAGCTCGAATTTTATGACTCTTAGGTTGTGTTCACCTTGATGGAATGAAATGAGGGGAGGGAATAAAATGAAATTTGAACTATTGTTTGGGTGAACTCAAGGAAAATATTTAAAATTTTCATTCATTTTTTCATTCCATTCCAAATTATTTGAACTAGAATTCTAACTCGCATGTTTTGGAAGGAATTCTCATTCCATTTCTACATCAATTTTCCTACAATTCTCATCATGTAAAATTTAGACTACTTCATATTCATTCATGATTTCACTCATATTTTTTTTTTTGCTAATTTTGCTAATATTTTATAAAACATAAGGTAGTGAACCTACCTTAGCACCATGTAACCATGGAGAGAGTCACGAGATGAGCAAGCTCATCCACAACAACAACAATGTCATTGCCCGCAGGCAAGATAAACTAGCTTAAGCTAGCAAGTTCATTACAACAACCAAATAAAAAGATAATTGGATAACAGGAACTAAGGCCTATCTTCACTACTTCGACCTTTGTTTCGACCCTTGCTTCTGTTCTCTGTACCCACATGGTGCAAGCCTCTGGGCGACCCTTTGGGTGACTGCGTGAGTGACTGCTTAGGGATAGTCTGATCATGCTCTTCATCTTGCATTCCTACATAGTTTGCATTCATTGCAGTGGTCGGAGCCAGCTCCGTGTCTCTGTCATCGCCACCTATGCCATCCAACAAAACAGGACATCCGAGGAAGGAGGAATCATCGGAGACCAAGTTATCAAACCCAACAGGAAGAGTTCTATCCAGGGCAGAAGAGCAAGGAGCAAAACTGAGTGAAACAGGGACATCGCCAATGAGTTCCTTATCATCATCATAGAGGGGAACCCACAATTTTGAAGGCTTAGCAGAGGATGACAGCTCGATCAATATTTTGAGAGCAAAATTCAGGCCAAATCCAACAACAGGGGGTCCCATAGCAACAAGCTTGCCTATCATGTTTGTTAGAAAAACAATGCCCTGCTTGTTGCAGTAAGGCCTATGAATGCAAGACATTTTTACCCAAACAACATTGACAGTGTTTAGGCAGAAACTTAAGCTATTTGTCAAAGGTTTGACAATAAGAACACAATTTTCAAGCACAAGGCAGCCCAAGTTTAAAGTCATTTTCTTCCTAAACCTATGGGGAAACACAAGGCTAAAAAACCCCCTTAAATTATATGCTATACTCATCAAACCCAAATGTTCCCAACTAGCCATAGTCAGATCCTTAACACGATCATTAGAAATGGGCTTGCTAACAATAAAACCCATAACAACATATTCATTCATCAACATAACTTGAACAACATTAGTATTTTCAGGAGTTTCGACATAGCAATCACCAAACGCAACATTGAAAGAAGTGACATTTTCAAGGTTTTTCAAAGGTACATGATTCTTGAATGTGATGAATCCATTGTCATCGCCTGTCCGATCCCGTAGAGAGAGAGAGAGTCCTCCAACTTGAGCCCCCAGATGAAGAGCCAGTAACATTGGAGAAGCGATTCTTGTGAGATCCTATTCCAGAACAAAACTCGTGAATGAGGGATGATTGGAGTCCAGGAGCATTAACCCATTCTTTGTTCTTGGAGGCTAGGGTTCCACCGTCTGCGTTAACCACAACCCGAGGAGGGAGAATATCCTCATTGACAACTTCATGAGAGGGATGAAACACTTCCTATTGGAAAGGCAGCCTAAGAAAACCAGTAGATTCAGATGAATCAGGTGAGGACGGGGTGAAGTGGTGTGAGAACATGATGAGAGAGGGAGAAACACAGGAGCGGCTGCTAGGGTTGGGAGGGGGAGGGGGAGGGGGAGGGGGAAATTGGGACGACTCTCATGAATAGTTTACTCATATATTCTTCTTTTTTTATAAAATTTGTATATAATTTTTTATTCCATTTCTTCCTCATTTCATTCTCACCAAGTGAACACAACCTTAATTCGTTATATAAATATGAATGTCTTTGTATACCTATAATAATATAGTTAATATAACTTTTAGGCACTCTTTGTTCAATATAAATTGAGTTACAGTTATAAATTCTATAAGGATGGTCGTTGGGTAAGGCGACAAGGCCACCGTTTAGGACAGTATCATTATAGAGATACCAAACAATTTATATGCATGTAGTATTATATATGCGTTTTAATTTTTTTAGAGGCTTAAAAAAGTGGCATTATTTCAAAATTTCGTTTAGTGCACCCAAATGTCTAGGGTCGGCCTGCATTCTATTATACTAGTTATTCATTTGTAAACTTTAAAATAATTATAATTATCATGTTATAAATATATCAAGTTCGATTACATTGATATAATACATAAATAAATTTTGTTATATAGTGATATATTCTTCTTTTTTCATAAAATTTGTATATAATTTTTTATTTCATTCATTCCTCATTTCATTCTCACCAAGTGAACACAACCTTAATTCGTCATATAAATATGAATGTCTTTGTATACCTATAATAATACAGTAAATATAACTTTTAGGCACTCTTTTGTTCAATATAAATTGAGTTACAATTATACATTCTATAAGGATGGTCGTTGGGTAAGGTGACGAATGCCACCGTTTAGGGCAGTATTATTAAAGAGGTACCAAAAAATTTAGAGAAATTACCCAAATTATTACTTTTTTAAAATTATTTTCAAAAATACTACTANGAGAAATTACCCAAATTACTACTTTTTTAAAATTATTTTCAAAAATACTACTACTTTTAAAAATAATTCTAAAAATACTGTTTTTAAAGTTTTGTTTTCAAAAATACGATCGGCAACCTTTGTAACACAAAATGCAAAAGTTCCTGTTATTTTAATTGTTTAATACTATTATATATTTATATTTTTTTTATTTAATAATTATACTATGCTGACTGTACCTATGCTGACTGTGCGCCACGTGGCAGGTGAGCCCCACCCTGCTGACGTGGCAGGTGGGTCCCACCCCATGCTGACGTGGCAGCTGACATGGCAGGTGGGTCCCACCCCATACAGATGTGGCAGGCTGTGTGGCAGCTGATGTGACAGTGGGCCCCGCAGGGGCAGCAACCTTAAATGCAACCAAAAGCAACCTTAAATGCAACCAAAAGCAACTAAATTTTAAAGTTGCATTTGTGTTTGATTTCGGTTGATTCAAGTTGCAAATATGGTTGCAAAGTTGCAAACCGTATTTTTGCAAAAAAAATTGAGAAAAAAGTATTTTCGCAGTTTTTTTTTAAAAATTCGTATTTTTGTAAAAAAAATTAAAAAAAGTTAGTATTTTTACAAAAATTCTTTTATGCTTAAGTATTTTTGAAAAAATCCCTTTTTTTATTCTTAATAAAGTTGTAATGAGTTGATTCGGACATTTTCTTAGAGTTGCATTATTATTTTCTATCAAGTTTAGTTGTTTTTGAAGTTTATTAATTTTTGTTACCTATGCAGTTGTTTT